>QXEO01001317.1:0-49248 GCA_007115705.1 Dactylis glomerata
AATACCAATGAAACATTGGGATAAGAATGCTATAGTATGCAAAATAAATATTATAAACCCTGATTACATAATTAAGTCAGGACCTATAGAAGCTACTCCCAAGATATAGAAGATTCAAAATGCATATTGAAGAATTACTGAAATTAAGGGCAATAAGAGAAAGTAGAAGCCCTCATAGATCCGCAGCTTTTATAGTTAGAAATCATGCTGAAGAGTTAGAGGCAAGTCTAGAATGGTTATTAATTACAAAAGACTTAATGATAATACCATAGATGATGCATATAATATACCAAATAAGCAAGAATGGATTAACAGAATACAGGAAGCAAATATTTCTCAAAGTTTGATTTAAAGGCCGGTTTTTGGCAAGTAAAAATGGCCGAAGAATCTATTTCGTGGACAACATTTACATGTCCTCAAGGTCATTATGAATGGCTAGTTATGCCTTAGGATTAAAGAATGCGCCTGCATTATTTCAAAGAAAAATGCAAATATATTCAATGAGAATCAAGCTATTCATATTAGTCTATGTAGATGACTTGTTAGTCTTCTCAAAGACTTATAAAGAGCATATTGCACACCTTGAAGTTTTCTTTAGAAGGTAGAACAAAATGGGTTAATATTATCTAAAAAGAAAATGGAAATTTGCAAGAGAAATTAATTTCCTTGGCCATGAAATAGGAGAAGGAAAAATATATTTGCAAGAGCATATAGCTAAGAAAATATTACAATTTCCTGATGCCATGAATGATAAAAAGGTTTTACAACAATTTTTAGGAATTGTAAACTACGCAGAAACTATATAGATAACTTAGCAAAGATTGCTTGGACCATTATATGCTTAAATTAAGAAAGAATGGTCAAAAATATTTTAATTCTGAAGACCATAAAATTAGTTCAGGCTATTAAAGAAAAGGTTTAAAAACTTGAAACCCTTAGAATTACCATTAGAAGATAATTATTTTCATAATTGAAACTGATGCATCTAAGGTAGGATTGGGGTGCTATATTAAAGCAAAAGCCTAATAAATATTCTCCAAAGGCAGAAGAAAAAATATAGATATGCCTCAGGGAGTTATAAGTTAAAAACTGTGAATAATATTGATAGAGAAATTCTTGCAGTTGTCCATGCCATTACGCATTTAGATTATATTTAGGATTTAAAGAATTTACAGTACGAACAGATTGTGAAGCAATATGTAGGTATTACAATCAAATCAATAGTAAGAAAAGTTCTACTAGAAGATGGGTTTTATTTGAAGATATCATAACTGGGAATGGTTATAAAGTAATTTTTGAGCATATTAAAGGAAAGGACAATAGCTTACCTGATATATTCTCTCGTGCATCAATTTTGCAGAAATGAAGAGAGGAATACTCCCTAACGGGACAGAAGTATTCACATTTGGAATTGATAATACATTGAGAATATTCCCTCCAAATACATTCAAAATTCAAGGCAAAGGGACATATCGCCCTAGATGAAATTCAAGAATGCATATTGGACAATTTCTGGTTTCAATATAATAATAAAAAGAGAAGAGAAGGGATATTTATTATCCATTCTGCAGCCTTGCTCTGATACCAACAATACACAAATATAAATAAACAGTAAGATAAATAGTAAAATATGCGGGATAAATATGAACTATGCATGATAAAATTCTTTTATATTAACAATTATAAATACGTAAGTTTAATATTCAGATTATAAATTCTTTTATATTAATGATTATAAATACGTAAATTTAATATTCAGATTATAATATTTATTTTTGTATATTCTGCAGGATCTTTATGGCTGTCGAGGCCAACAATTCGTACGGGGTGTGTGCAGAGTTGTATTGTCCTACTCGGTATTCACCATATTTTTCACCATATTGCTTCAGGAGTAGCTAAGTTTATTTCCCTAAATTTCTTTAGTCAAATTTATATGGGTTATTTTCTTATCGTCTTCCCAGGCAGTTCCACCCAAAGGGAACACTTCTCTACAACTAAGGTTCTCGTTCTGACGCCATACACAAGGCTTAACAGAGAACTACATGCAGAGGTTTCTCCTGTAGGATCCCTAGCATAAGAACCCATCCCATATAAACATGCTGAAAAGATTAAGGGAAACACGAAACTACTTCATTTCCACAATATAGCTTACATATGGTTTTCCCTTTCGGGAAGCCCCGAAGGGTTTACACGAGAAGGAGGATTACCTTAGCTCCTTCGGTACAACACGATTGCCTTCACTATGCAGGCTTATTATTACAAGTGGTGGTGGTACTACTACTACTACTACTAAGCAGAGAGTTCTCGCAGGAGCTCGCTGCTGGCTGGTGTTTCTTCTGCTGGTGTTTGCTTGCTCTGTGTGTTCTCCGTGTGTTCCTTCGCTGCGCTCTTCTCCTTTTATAGGCACGAGAGAGCACCATTTCTGCAGCCTTGCTTCTCTATTATTGCTGCATTCTACAGCCTTCTTTCACCATTATTGGTTCTTGTCTCCTCTTGCTCATCATACACCTATTTTGTAGGACTTTTTTAGGCTTTCTAGGCCTTAGCCATTTTAGAGCATGTTGGAGGGACTATTTGTACAGCCACCAAATTGCCTTGGCTGGCTATGGAGGTGACATGGAGGTGACTTCTTCCTTATCTTCATCTTGGAAAAATCTTCTCGCTTCACATGATGGTGTCTTGGAGTCTGCTTCTTTACTTTGGCTTGAATTCCTTCTTCTTGCATGCATGTGAAGAACTTTTGACAGCTTCAATTCTTTGGCTGCTTGCATGCTTGTTGATGATGGAGATCTTCATAATAGGAATATTTATTTTTCTTTATTTATTAAATATTTCGAAATTCTTAATTAACTTTTTTTTATTGAAATTTTTCAATTGTTCGGGTATAGGTCCTCCACGCCCGAATAATTGATAGTAATATCGATTCAAGTTTATTCTAATATTTGGGTCCTCCGCGCCCGAATAATTGATAGCAATATCAATTCATATTCAACAATATTTGCATGCTTCTATATTTATTCTTGGAGCTGACCATGTCCAGCGATGTCCATGTGGTCATCGTCTAGAAAATTCATATCATATTTAGAATCATATTCTCTTTTTAATTCTTCAAATTTTTCATTAAATTCAGCTTGTAATTCTTTTAAAATTTCTGCTTTTAATTCTACTTTCCATGTTTTTGCAATTTCTTCAAATTTTTGATCTACCTTCAGGTCTATATGCTCTGAATCCAGAGGATCCACGCCTTTTAAAAGGCACGCCTTATATGTCAGAGTCTGGGGGGACTCTTCTTCTTCTTTTGCCTTCTTTGATGATTCTCCCTTTGTATGAGTTGTATTCGGTGGAGGGGGAGTATTCTTGTTTTTTCGTTTAACCTTCTCAATATATTCCTTCACTTTAGGGTCTATATAGAAGTCTTCTCCAATGATATCTTTTGCATATTTCATGGCTTCATTGATATCTATATATTTTTTTCCATGTTAAATCTTCTCCCTTCATTCTTGCTATTGTTTTTTGTGTTGCTAATTCCTCAAATTTTGTATATATTCCTGGTTTACTTCCATCAAATAGGACATATACTGATATTAGTTCCTGCGTTTGAATTCTTGCTTATTTGGTATATTATATGCATCATCTATGGTATTATCATTAAGTCTTTTGTAATTAATAACCATTCTAGACTTGCCTCTAACTTCTTCAGCATGATTTCTAACTATAAAAGCTGCGGATCTATGAGGGCTTCTACTTTCTCTTATTGCCCTTAATTTCAGTAATTCTTCAATATGCATTTTGAATTCTTCTATATCTTTGGGAGTAGCTTCTATAGGTCCTGACTTAATTATGTAATCAGGGTTTATAATATTTATTTTGCATACTATAGCATTCTTATCCCAATGTTTCATTGGTATTTCTCCAATGATTTGTATATCTTCTAGCCTTCGCACAATCTTGTCTATATCATTTTTTGATTTTATATCTCTATACCAATTAGGTGAGAAAGATTGTAACCCTATGCACTCAATGCATGTATTTTCTATATGATATTCTTCTATACTATCACTAAGCTCTTCTTCATTGCAGATTTCAAGAGGGTCTATACTAGTGCTACCCTCATCTTCCAGCTTAGATATTTCTACATTTTGCAAGGATTTTCTTTGTTTTCGTACCTCAGATATGTATGGAACATTATCTTGGTGTGGGATGAATGTAACTCCTTCTTCATGTATAATAGTGGTTTGCAAGGATTGTTGTAAAAACCTTAATCCTAATATCATATCATCACTTATTACAGATAAATCTCTGATTGTAATTTCATCTATTATGTATTTGGTTCCATTTATGTATGATTCGATGTTATATGCTAGTTGATTATGTACTTTCTTTATTCCTGACATGTCTGTGGATACTTCAGCTTTATTATCATCTATTGTTTTAACTATTTCAGGGCATCTTGCAAAATACTTATCATGAATTATGTTCTTAGTGCAACCTGTATCTAATAATGCTAATATTTTGTAAGAAATGTTTGGCTTCAAAATTATTTTAACTGGAATCCGTATTCCTAGTACTTCCTTAAATGGTAGGCGTACTATATATTTATTCCCAAAGCTTGTTATAGCATCTTTTAATTGTATATGCCTATCTCCTTTACTTTCTCTTACAGTTACCATTTGATCTTTTAATTCAGTATTTTTGGCTGTATTATCTTCTTGACATATAACACCATTATTATTATTTTGTAACTTATAATTTATTTCTTCTAATTCTGCTTCTAGTTTATTTATCCTATTTTCTAGATTTCTAACTCTACTTGATAGTACTCGATCTTCTGGTTCATATTCTATTTCTTGTCTCCAACTTTGATTCTTAGCTTTCAAACAAGAAAAACATGCTTGTCTTAAACATAAACTACAAGTTGACCTATTTTCTTGGCTTGGGTAGTATATGCAAAAAGCACATTTTATATAATAGTCTCCTTTACCTCTAATCCAATCATGCTCACAATCTACTTGATTCATCATTTCAATTTTTAAACCTGCTAGTTCTTCTATTAAGTCTATCTCATCTTCACTTGATTCTTCTTCTCTTATCTCATTTTCTACTTCATCTGTTTCTATGATTGAATATATTGACTCATCATCTTTTATTTCATCATCACATACTAATATATTTTCATTGACACTATCTATGATTAGCACTCTTTCTTGCTCTTCTAATTTACTAGAATATCTTTTCTGATCTTTATTGGGACAAGTTCTACTTAGATGATCAGGTGAGTTGCATATAAAACACCTGCACGTACTATCATATGTTTTTCTGGGATTATATCTTCTTACATTTCTCTTATGTAAGAAAGGGGCTCTATTATCTGACCTTCTTAAGAAATATCTTCTTTTTGTCCTAAAATTTCTATTATCTCTCCTTTGAGGTTTGTAATATTTTTTATTCCTATGCCTATCTTCTCCATATGTTAATGGAATTTTGACAATATTATTGCAGAAATTATAATCAGATCTCTTCATAGATCGTTGTGCTTGTATACTTGTGCAAACTTTTCTTAAATGTTTAAAAACAAAGGTTATGGCTTGGGATATATTCATGATGAAACCTTCTGTTTCTTTCTTATATTCTTCAAATATTATGGATCCTAATGGGTCAGGTAATTTATTAAAATATCTTTCAACAACACCTTTGTTGTAGCCTTGTTTAGCAGTGGTAGCATTATATAAATAATGCTGAGAGAATTCTTTTATTCCTTTCCAACTAGTTAAAGTTAATTTTTCTATTTCTCTCAATCTTTCATTTTGTAATGCTGTATTTCCTAATTCTGGGTCTTCTGCTATGATCATATTTGATATAATGTTAGCAAAATTATTTGGGTTACTTCCAGCCCTTTTTAATTCTTCATAATTATTTGGATATGTCTCTACCCATTGTTCCCATAAAACTTTTACGGATTCTCCTAAAAATGTTTCAAGATATGTTAGCATATCTTCTACCTTATTTCCTATATTATGTTGGTTTTGTATATATTTTTGAACTATTAGGTTTTTCCATATGCTAATTATATTTGGCCAATCTGCAGGATCATGGGCTGCTAAGTTTAGTATAGCACCATCATTCCTAAAATTTTGAAATTGCACTGGCCTTTCAAAATCTCTTCTTTTAGAACCCATATGCCTGTATTGTCCTGGGATGTATGTTGGTTGAAAATCTTCTTTTTCTGGAGGCCATTTTCCGGCTGGTCTGGTTGCTCTCTCTCTTTCTCCTTCTTGTTTTACTGAACTATCACCATATGCAGATCTTTTTCTCTTACTATTTTCAACTTCCATGGCTTCCATTGCATTTTCTAAATTATGTAACCCTACCTCATCTAGGGAATTTATAAAATCATCATATGCTTCAGACTCATCGTAGTCTATTTCTTCTTCTAGTATTTCGTTTACTATTTTTTCTTCTTCTTCATAACTTTCTAATAGCAATTTATTGTTTATGTCCCATTGCTCATCTTCATCTATAACTTTATCCTTATGACTTTGGTTGATATTGACATTTTTATCTTTGTCTTTGGGCTCAACCATATTTTTTACCATAACTGAACTGCTAACGGTATTATTTTTGTCACTTCTTAATTTTTTAAGTCTTGAAATTTCTCTAATGAAAAATAATTCTTTTTCTCGGATCTTAGGCCAATCTTTTATCATAGAATTATTATATTCCCATTCTATATGTTTTAATTTTCCTTCCCAATGAGTTATTTCATTGTCTAGATTTGCCTTTTCCATGCACTCAGTCGCACCTTTGCACCTATTATCACTAAATTCAGATTCTGACATTAAAGATTCTGTGTCATCTAAGGATGCGGCTTTATAATTTGTGAACCTAATGCTACTACTTCCTTCACAATTTTGATAGCTAATGTAGTTTTCAGGTAGTTTTAGTTCTTTCTTTTCTATTAATTCTCCAATATTCCACTCTTCTCCTGCTCTTTCTTCAGAACTAATTTTAAGAGGACTCATAAACTTTATACCTTTTGACTGCATACTTTCAATTACGTCATTTACATTTACTCTATATCTAGAGCTGCTTTTGTTAGTGAGCCTTCCTATAAATTCTATGCTTACTAACAAATTTGTTCCTCTAAAATCTTCATATCCTTTAGTCTGGAATCCAAAACTCATTTTATCTATAAATTCTTTTACTGGCATCATTAGGTCTGGGGCTATGTAGGTTATTAGCCTATTTTCATTCATATCACCTTCCATAAAGCCTAATGAAGCTTTATCTATTGATCCCCATCTTTTATCTAGTAATGTTATTAGAACCTTCGCTCCTAATTTCTTTCTTGTCATGCCTTTAACTCCTATGATATACATACCTTGATGAATGTATTTATAACCACTATATTTAAGTTCATTTTCAATATTCTTACTCACAATCCTTAGGTCTACAGGATGAGTTATCACACTTAACTCAATTTCTCTAGAAATTCTATATAGGCCGCTTCTACTTTCAAACATGCCCATATGATAAACTTGTTGTGGTCTTATTTTCCTTAATGTATCTTTTTGATATCTTTCTAGATCTCTATCTAGGTCTATAACTTCTTCTAAACTATCAATATCATCATTTCTGCTGCATGAAATTCTATTCATCATTGTTAGGGGTCTCGAATCTTGCCTTACTACTTGGAGACCTTTGTCTCTTCTATTGAGGCTTTTAGATATGTCCATTTTTCTGAGTTGATATTCTTCGATGATATTACTACACCAGATGATGCTAACACAATTTCTTTGTTACCTTGTTCTCTATTTAATTTCTCTAAGACTTGGATTAATAACTGAATGATTGTATTATTTTGCTTTATTAAAATTTTAGAGTCTTCTTTTGGTGAGTCGTGATCGGAGAAACCAATAGGAGGCGTTAAATATTTGGCTACTTCGCTTAATGCTTTGTTATATTCGGACATGCAAATTATGAGAGGATCAGAGTTTTTACCTCTTGCACCAATTCTTTAATTTCAAGAATATGATCTTGCCTTGTTGTGGATCCTGACAACAAGTCTTTATTCTTATTTAAACTATGCTCTATATTTTTCCCAATGGATTGTACTTCTTCTTTAATGTAATCGTTATTTCTGCAAACTGTATTCTGTCTTGCCTTTGCTTCTTCTAGCTTATGCAAGGCTATATCAATTTTATTATTCAAACCTGAATATTTTTCTGCAAGCTTATTGTATTCTTTCAATAAACTTTCAAACTTCTGATCTAATATATCTTGTCTTTTTCCCCAAGATATGAAAAAGTTATATATGAGATCAACAATTATATTCAGCTGGCTATGAGTAGTATGCCAAGTATGCTCTTCAGATGTATTTATTCTACACCTTATATCAATATTTTCCTTAGTTTTTATAATTCTACCTGCGCTAACTTCTAAATTCAGATACCTTAACCTTTCAATGATTAAACCTTGCTCTGATACCAACAATACACAAATATAAATAAACAGTAAATATTAAATATGCGGGATAAATATGAACTATGCGTGATAAAATTCTTTATATTAACAATTATAAATACGTAAGTTTAATATTCAGATTATAAATTCTTTTATATTAATGATTATAAATACGTAAATTTAATATTCAGATTATAATATTTATTTTTGTATATTCTGCAGGATCTTTATGGCTGTCGAGGCCAACAATTCGAGCGGGGTGTACGCAGAGTTGTATTGTCCTACTCGGTACTCACCATATTTTTCACCATATTGCTTCAGGAGTAGCTAAGTTTATTTCCCTAAATTTCTTTAGTCAAATTTATATGGGTTATTTTCTTATCGTCTTCCCAGGCAGTTCCACCCAAAGGGAACACTTCTCTACAACTAAGGTTCTCGTTCTGACGCCATACACAAGGCTTAACAGAGAACTACATGCAGAGGTTTCTCCTATAGGATCCCTAGCATAAGAACCCATCCCATATAAACATGCTGAAAAGATTAAGGGAAACACGAAACTACTTCATTTCCACAATATAGCTTACATATGGTTTTCCCTTTCGGGAAGCCCCGAAGGGTTTACACGAGAAGGAGGATTACCTTAGCTCCTTCGGTACAACACGATTGCCTTCACTATGCAGGCTTATTATTACAAGTGGTGGTGGTACTACTACTACTACTAAGCAGAGAGTTCTCGCAGGAGCTCGCTGCTGGCTGGTGTTTCTTCTGCTGGTGTTTGCTTGCTCTGTGTGTTCTCCGTGTGTTCCTTCGCTGCGCTCTTCTCCTTTTATAGGCACGAGAGAGCACCATTTCTGCAGCCTTGCTTCTCTATTATTGCTGCATTCTACAGCCTTCTTTCACCATTATTGGTTCTTGTCTCCTCTTGCTCATCATACACCTATTTTGTAGGACTTTTTTAGGCTTTCTAGGCCTTAGCCATTTTAGAGCATGTTGGAGGGACTATTTGTACAGCCACCAAATTGCCTTGGCTGGCTATGGAGGTGACATGGAGGTGACTTCTTCCTTATCTTCATCTTGGAAAAATCTTCTCGCTTCACATGATGGTGTTGGAGTCTGCTTCTTTACTTTGGCTTGAATTCCTTCTTCTTGCATGCATGTGAAGAACTTTTGACAGCTTCAATTCTTTGGCTGCTTGCATGCTTGTTGATGATGGAGATCTTAATAGGATATTTATTTTTCTTTATTCATTAAATATTTCGAAATTCTTAATTAACTTTTTTTTTATATTGAAATTTTTCAATTGTTCGGGTATAGGTCCTCCACGCCCGAATAATTGATAGTAATATCGATTCAAGTTTATTCTAAATTTGGGTCCTCCGCGCCCGAATAATTGATTCGGGCGCGGAGGACCGAAATATTAGAATAAAAATTGATCTTACTATCAATTATTCGGGCGTGGAGGACCTATACCCGAACAATTGAAAAATTTCAATATAAAAAAAAGTTAATTAAGAATTTCGAAATATTAATGAATAAAGAAAAATAAATATTCCTATTATGAAGATCTCCATCATCAACAAGCATGCAAGCAGCCAAAGAATTGAAGCTGTCAAAAGTTCTTCACATGCATGCAAGAAGAAGGAATTCAAGCCAAAGTAAAGAAGCAGACTCCAAGACACCATCATGTGAAGCGAGAAGATTTTTCCAAGATGAAGATAAGGAAGAAGTCACCTCCATGTCACCTCCATAGCCAGCCAAGGCAATTTGGTGGCTGTACAAATAGTCCCTCCAACATGCTCTAAAATGGCTAAGGCCTAGAAAGCCTAAAAAAGTCCTACAAAATAGGTGTATGATGAGCAAGAGGAGACAAGAACCAATAATGGTGAAAGAAGGCTGTAGAATGCAGCAATAATAGAGAAGCAAGGCTGCAGAAATGGTGCTCTCTCGTGCCTATAAAAGGAGAAGAGCGCAGCGAAGGAACACACGGAGACACACACAGAGCAAGCAAACACCAGCAGAAGAAACACCAGCCAGCAGCGAGCTCCTGCGAGAACTCTCTGCTTAGTAGTAGTAGTAGTAGTACCACCACCACTTGTAATAATAAGCCTGCATAGTGAAGGCAATCGTGTTGTACCGAAGGAGCTAAGGTAATCCTCCTTCTCGTGTAAACCCTTCGGGGCTTCCCGAAAGGGAAAACCATATGTAAGCTATATTGTGGAAATGAAGTAGTTTCGTGTTTCCCTTAATCTTTTCAGCATGTTTATATGGGATGGGTTCTTATGCTAGGGATCCTATAGGAGAAACCTCTGCATGTAGTTCTCTGTTAAGCCTTGTGTATGGCGTCAGAACGAGAACCTTAGTTGTAGAGAAGTGTTCCCTTTGGGTGGAACTGCCTGGGAAGACGATAAGAAAATAACCCATATAAATTTGACTAAAGAAATTTAGGGAAATAAACTTAGCTACTCCTGAAGCAATATGGTGAAAAATATGGTGAGTACCGAGTAGGACAATACAACTCTGCGCACACCCCGTACGAATTGTTGGCCTCGACAGCCATAAAGATCCTGCAGAATATACAAAAATAAATATTATAATCTGAATATTAAATTTACGTATTTATAATCATTAATATAAAAGAATTTATAATCTGAATATTAAACTTACGTATTTATAATTGTTAATATAAAAGAATTTTATCACACATAGTTCATATTTATCCCGCATATTTTACTATTTATCTTACTGTTTATTTATATTTGTGTATTGTTGGTATCAGAGCAAGGTTTAATCATTGAAAGGTTAAGGTATCTGAATTTAGAAGTTAGCGCAGGTAGAATTATAAAAACTAAGGAAAATATTGATATAAGGTGTAGAATAAATACATCTGAAGAGCATACTTGGCATACTACTCATAGCCAGCTGAATATAATTGTTGATCTCATATATAACTTTTTCATATCTTGGGGAAAAAGACAAGATATATTAGATCAGAAGTTTGAAAGTTTATTGAAAGAATACAATAAGCTTGCAGAAAAATATTCAGGTTTGAATAATAAAATTGATATAGCCTTGCATAAGCTAGAAGAAGCAAAGGCAAGACAGAATACAGTTTGCAGAAATAACGATTACATTAAAGAAGAAGTACAATCCATTGGGAAAAATATAGAGCATAGTTTAAATAAGAATAAAGACTTGTTGTCAGGATCCACAACAAGGCAAGATCATATTCTTGAAATTAAAGAATTGGTGCAAGAGGTAAAAACTCTGATCCTCTCATAATTTGCATGTCCGAATATAACAAAGCATTAAGCGAAGTAGCCAAATATTTAACGCCTTCTATTGGTTTCTCCGATCACGACTCACCAAAAGAAGA
Organism: Dactylis glomerata; assembly: GCA_007115705.1. Classification (NCBI taxonomy): domain Eukaryota; kingdom Viridiplantae; phylum Streptophyta; class Magnoliopsida; order Poales; family Poaceae; genus Dactylis; species Dactylis glomerata. The sequence goes on from QXEO01001317.1 coordinate 11,834, forward strand.
CTCTAAAATTTTAATAAAGCAAAATAATACAATCATTCAGTTATTAATCCAAGTCTTAGAGAAATTAAATAGAGAACAAGGTAACAAAGAAATTGTGTTCGCATCATCTGGTGTAGTAATATCATCAAAGAATATTAACTCAGAAAAATGGACATATCTAAAAGCCTCAATAGAAGAGACAAAGGTCTCCAAGTAGTAAGGCAAGATTCGAGACCCTAACAATGATGAATAGAATTTCATGCAGCAGAAATGATGATATTGATAGTTTAGAAGAAGTTATAGACCTAGATAGAGATCTAGAAAGATATCAAAAAGATACATTAAGGAAAATAAGACCACAACAAGTTTATCATATGGGCATGTTTGAAAGTAGAAGCGGCCTATATAGAATTTCTAGAGAAATTGAGTTAAGTGTGATAACTCATCCTGTAGACCTAAGGATTGTGAGTAAGAATATTGAAAATGAACTTAAATATAGTGGTTATAAATACATTCATCAAGGTATGTATATCATAGGAGTTAAAGGCATGACAAGAAAGAAATTAGGAGCGAAGGTTCTAATAACATTACTAGATAAAAGATGGGGATCAATAGATAAAGCTTCATTAGGCTTTATGGAAGGTGATATGAATGAAAATAGGCTAATAACCTACATAGCCCCAGACCTAATGATGCCAGTAAAAGAATTTATAGATAAAATGAGTTTTGGATTCCAGACTAAAGGATATGAAGATTTTAGAGGAACAAATTTGTTAGTAAGCATAGAATTTATAGGAAGGCTCACTAACAAAAGCAGCTCTAGATATAGAGTAAATGTAAATGACGTAATTGAAAGTATGCAGTCAAAAGGTATAAAGTTTATGAGTCCTCTTAAAATTAGTTCTGAAGAAAGAGCAGGAGAAGAGTGGAATATTGGAGAATTAATAGAAAAGAAAGAACTAAAACTACCTGAAAACTACATTAGCTATCAAAATTGTGAAGGAAGTAGTAGCATTAGGTTCACAAATTATAAAGCCGCATCCTTAGATGACACAGAATCTTTAATGTCAGAATCTGAATTTAGTGATAATAGGTGCAAAGGTGCGACTGAGTGCATGGAAAAGGCAAATCTAGACAATGAAATAACTCATTGGGAAGGAAAATTAAAACATATAGAATGGGAATATAATAATTCTATGATAAAAGATTGGCCTAAGATCCGAGAAAAAGAATTATTTTTCATTAGAGAAATTTCAAGACTTAAAAAATTAAGAAGTGACAAAAATAATACCGTTAGCAGTTCAGTTATGGTAAAAAATATGGTTGAGCCCAAAGACAAAGATAAAAATGTCAATATCAACCAAAGTCATAAGGATAAAGTTATAGATGAAGATGAGCAATGGGACATAAACAATAAATTGCTATTAGAAAGTTATGAAGAAGAAGAAAAAATAGTAAACGAAATACTAGAAGAAGAAATAGACTACGATGAGTCTGAAGCATATGATGATTTTATAAATTCCCTAGATGAGGTAGGGTTACATAATTTAGAAAATGCAATGGAAGCCATGGAAGTTGAAAATAGTAAGAGAAAAAGATCTGCATATGGTGATAGTTCAGTAAAACAAGAAGGAGAAAGAGAGAGAGCAACCAGACCAGCCGGAAGATGGCCTCCAGAAAAAGAAGATTTTCAACCAACATACATCCCAGGACAATACAGGCATATGGGTTCTAAAAGAAGAGATTTTGAAAGGCCAGTGCAATTTCAAAATTTTAGGAATGATGGTGCTATACTAAACTTAGCAGCCCATGATCCTGCAGATTGGCCAAATATAATTAGCATATGGAAAAACCTAATAGTTCAAAAATATATACAAAACCAACATAATATAGGAAATAAGGTAGAAGATATGCTAACATATCTTGAAACATTTTTAGGAGAATCCGTAAAAGTTTTATGGGAACAATGGGTAGAGACATATCCAAATAATTATGAAGAATTAAAAAGGGCTGGAAGTAACCCAAATAATTTTGCTAACATTATATCAAATATGATCATAGCAGAAGACCCAGAATTAGGAAATACAGCATTACAAAATGAAAGATTGAGAGAAATAGAAAAATTAACTTTAACTAGTTGGAAAGGAATAAAAGAATTCTCTCAGCATTATTTATATAATGCTACCACTGCTAAACAAGGCTACAACAAAGGTGTTGTTGAAAGATATTTTAATAAATTACCTGACCCATTAGGATCCATAATATTTGAAGAATATAAGAAAGAAACAGAAGGTTTCATCATGAATATATCCCAAGCCATAACCTTTGTTTTTAAACATTTAAGAAAAGTTTGCACAAGTATACAAGCACAACGATCTATGAAGAGATCTGATTATAATTTCTGCAATAATATTGTCAAAATTCCATTAACATATGGAGAAGATAGGCATAGGAATAAAAAATATTACAAACCTCAAAGGAGAGATAATAGAAATTTTAGGACAAAAAGAAGATATTTCTTAAGAAGGTCAGATAATAGAGCCCCTTTCTTACATAAGAGAAATGTAAGAAGATATAATCCCAGAAAAACATATGATAGTACGTGCAGGTGTTTTATATGCAACTCACCTGATCATCTAAGTAGAACTTGTCCCAATAAAGATCAGAAAAGATATTCTAGTAAATTAGAAGAGCAAGAAAGAGTGCTAATCATAGATAGTGTCAATGAAAATATATTAGTATGTGATGATGAAATAAAAGATGATGAGTCAATATATTCAATCATAGAAACAGATGAAGTAGAAAATGAGATAAGAGAAGAAGAATCAAGTGAAGATGAGATAGACTTAATAGAAGAACTAGCAGGTTTAAAAATTGAAATGATGAATCAAGTAGATTGTGAGCATGATTGGATTAGAGGTAAAGGAGACTATTATATAAAATGTGCTTTTTGCATATACTACCCAAGCCAAGAAAATAGGTCAACTTGTAGTTTATGTTTAAGACAAGCATGTTTTTCTTGTTTGAAAGCTAAGAATCAAAGTTGGAGACAAGAAATAGAATATGAACCAGAAGATCGAGTACTATCAAGTAGAGTTAGAAATCTAGAAAATAGGATAAATAAACTAGAAGCAGAATTAGAAGAAATAAATTATAAGTTACAAAATAATAATAATGGTGTTATATGTCAAGAAGATAATACAGCCAAAAATACTGAATTAAAAGATCAAATGGTAACTGTAAGAGAAAGTAAAGGAGATAGGCATATACAATTAAAAGATGCTATAACAAGCTTTGGGAATAAATATATAGTACGCCTACCATTTAAGGAAGTACTAGGAATACGGATTCCAGTTAAAATAATTTTGAAGCCAAACATTTCTTACAAAATATTAGCATTATTAGATACAGGTTGCACTAAGAACATAATTCATGATAAGTATTTTGCAAGATGCCCTGAAATAGTTAAAACAATAGATGATAATAAAGCTGAAGTATCCACAGACATGTCAGGAATAAAGAAAGTACATAATCAACTAGCATATAACATCGAATCATACATAAATGGCACCAAATACATAATAGATGAAATTACAATCAGAGATTTATCTGTAATAAGTGATGATATGATATTAGGATTAAGGTTTTTACAACAATCCTTGCAAACCACTATTATACATGAAGAAGGAGTTACATTCATCCCACACCAAGATAATGTTCCATACATATCTGAGGTACGAAAACAAAGAAAATCCTTGCAAAATGTAGAAATATCTAAGCTGGAAGATGAGGGTAGCACTAGTATAGACCCTCTTGAAATCTGCAATGAAGAAGAGCTTAGTGATAGTATAGAAGAATATCATATAGAAAATACATGCATTGAGTGCATAGGGTTACAATCTTTCTCACCTAATTGGTATAGAGATATAAAATCAAAAAATGATATAGACAAGATTGTGCGAAGGCTAGAAGATATACAAATCATTGGAGAAATACCAATGAAACATTGGGATAAGAATGCTATAGTATGCAAAATAAATATTATAAACCCTGATTACATAATTAAGTCAGGACCTATAGAAGCTACTCCCAAAGATATAGAAGAATTCAAAATGCATATTGAAGAATTACTGAAATTAAGGGCAATAAGAGAAAGTAGAAGCCCTCATAGATCCGCAGCTTTTATAGTTAGAAATCATGCTGAAGAAGTTAGAGGCAAGTCTAGAATGGTTATTAATTACAAAAGACTTAATGATAATACCATAGATGATGCATATAATATACCAAATAAGCAAGAATTCAAACGCAGGAAATAATATCAGTATATGTCCTATTTGATGGAAGTAAACCAGGAATATATACAAAATTTGAGGAATTAGCAAAACAAAAAACAATAGCAAGAATGAAGGGAGAAGATTTAACATGGAAAAAATATATAGATATCAATGAAGCCATGAAATATGCAAAAGATATCATTGGAGAAGACTTCTATATAGACCCTAAAGTGAAGGAATATATTGAGAAGGTTAAAGGAAAAAACAAGAATACTCCCCCTCCACCGAATACAACTCATACAAAGGGAGAATCATCAAAGAAGGCAAAAGAAGAAGAAGAGTCCCCCCAGACTCTGACATATAAGGCGTGCCTTTTAAAAGGCGTGGATCCTCTGGATTCAGAGCATATAGACCTGAAGGTAGATCAAAAATTTGAAGAAATTGCAAAAACATGGAAAGTAGAATTAAAAGCAGAAATTTTAAAAGAATTACAAGCTGAATTTAATGAAAAATTTGAAGAATTAAAAAGAGAATATGATTCTAAATATGATATGAATTTTCTAGACGATGACCACATGGACATCGCTGGACATGGTCAGCTCCAAGAATAAATATAGAAGCATGCAAATATTGTTGAATATGAATTGATATTGCTATCAATTATTCGGGCGCGGAGGACCCAAATATTAGAATAAACTTGAATTGATATTACTATCAATTATTCGGGCGTGGAGGACCTATACCCGAACAATTGAAAAATTTCAATAAAAAAAAGTTAATTAAGAATTTCGAAATATTTAATGAATAAAGAAAAATAAATATTCCTATTATGAAGATCTCCATCATCAACAAGCATGCAAGCAGCCAAAGAATTGAAGCTGTCAAAAGTTCTTCACATGCATGCAAGAAGAAGGAATTCAAGCCAAAGTAAAGAAGCAGACTCCAAGACACCATCATGTGAAGCGAGAAGATTTTTCCAAGATGAAGATAAGGAAGAAGTCACCTCCATGTCACCTCCATAGCCAGCCAAGGCAATTTGGTGGCTGTACAAATAGTCCCTCCAACATGCTCTAAAATGGCTAAGGCCTAGAAAGCCTAAAAAAGTCCTACAAAATAGGTGTATGATGAGCAAGAGGAGACAAGAACCAATAATGGTGAAAGAAGGCTGTAGAATGCAGCAATAATAGAGAAGCAAGGCTGCAGAAATGGTGCTCTCTCGTGCCTATAAAAGGAGAAGAGCGCAGCGAAGGAACACACGGAGACACACACAGAGCAAGCAAACACCAGCAGAAGAAACACCAGCCAGCAGCGAGCTCCTGCGAGAACTCTCTGCTTAGTAGTAGTAGTAGTAGTACCACCACCACTTGTAATAATAAGCCTGCATAGTGAAGGCAATCGTGTTGTACCGAAGGAGCTAAGGTAATCCTCCTTCTCGTGTAAACCCTTCGGGGCTTCCCGAAAGGGAAAACCATATGTAAGCTATATTGTGGAAATGAAGTAGTTTCGTGTTTCCCTTAATCTTTTCAGCATGTTTATATGGGATGGGTTCTTATGCTAGGGATCCTATAGGAGAAACCTCTGCATGTAGTTCTCTGTTAAGCCTTGTGTATGGCGTCAGAACGAGAACCTTAGTTGTAGAGAAGTGTTCCCTTTGGGTGGAACTGCCTGGGAAGACGATAAGAAAATAACCCATATAAATTTGACTAAAGAAATTTAGGGAAATAAACTTAGCTACTCCTGAAGCAATATGGTGAAAAATATGGTGAGTACCGAGTAGGACAATACAACTCTGCGCACACCCCGTACGAATTGTTGGCCTCGACAGCCATAAAGATCCTGCAGAATATACAAAAATAAATATTATAATCTGAATATTAAATTTACGTATTTATAATCATTAATATAAAAGAATTTATAATCTGAATATTAAACTTACGTATTTATAATTGTTAATATAAAAGAATTTTATCACGCATAGTTCATATTTATCCCGCATATTTTACTATTTATATTATTGTTTATTTATATTTGTGTATTGTTGGTATCAGAGCAAGGTTTAATCATTGAAAGGTTAAGGTATCCAGAAGAAACTTTCACGGAGACACACACAGAGCAAGCAAACACCAGCAATACATAATTGATAGTATATCCCGCATATTAATATTACTGTTTATTTATATTTGTGTATTGTTGGTATCAGAGCAAGGTTTAATCATGGAAAGGTTAAGGTATCTGAATTTAGAAAGTAGCGCAGGTAGAATTATAAAAACTAAGGAAAAGATTGATATAAGATGTAGAATAAATACATCTGAAGAGCATACTTGGCATACTACTCATAGCCAGCTGAATATAATTGTTGATCTCATATATAACTTTTTCATATCTTGGGGAAAAAGACAAGATATATTAGATCAGAAGTTTGAAAGTTTATTGAAAGAATACAATAAGCTTGCAGAAAAATATTCAGGTTTGAATAATAAAATTGATATAGCCTTGCATAAGCTAGAAGAAGCAAAGGCAAGACAGAATACAGTTTGCAGAAATAACGATTACATTAAAGAAGAAGTACAATCCATTGGGAAAAATATAGAGCATAGTTTAAATAAGAATAAAGACTTGTTGTCAGGATCCACAACAAGGCAAGATCATATTCTTGAAATTAAAGAATTGGTGCAAGAGGTAAAAACTCTGATCCTCTCATAATTTGCATGTCCGAATATAACAAAGCATTAAGCGAAGTAGCCAAATATTTAACGCCTCCTATTGGTTTCTCCGTTTACGACTCGCCAAAAGAAGACTCTAAAATTTTAATAAAGCAAAACAATACAATCATCTAGTTATTAATCCAAGTCTTAGAGAAATTAAATAGAGAACAAGGTAACAAAGAAATTGTGTTAGCATCATCTGGTGTAGTAATATCATCGAAGAATATCAACTCAGAAAAATGGACATATCTAAAAGCCTCAATAGAAGAGACAAAGGTCTCCAAGTAGTAAGGCAAGATTCGAGACCCCTAACAATGATGAATAGAATTTCATGCAGCAGAAATGATGATATTGATAGTTTAGAAGAAGTTATAGACCTAGATAGAGATCTAGAAAGATATCAAAAAGATACATTAAGGAAAATAAGACCACAACAAGTTTATCATATGGGCATGTTTGAAAGTAGAAGCGGCCTATATAGAATTTCTAGAGAAATTGAGTTAAGTGTGATAACTCATCCTGTAGACCTAAGGATTGTGAGTAAGAATATTGAAAATGAACTTAAATATAGTGGTTATAAATACATTCATCAAGGTATGTATATCATAGGAGTTAAAGGCATGACAAGAAAGAAATTAGGAGCGAAGGTTCTAATAACATTACTAGATAAAAGATGGGGATCAATAGATAAAGCTTCATTAGGCTTTATGGAAGGTGATATGAATGAAAATAGGCTAATAACCTACATAGCCCCAGACCTAATGATGCCAGTAAAAGAATTTATAGATAAAATGAGTTTTGGATTCCAGACTAAAGGATATGAAGATTTTAGAGGAACAAATTTGTTAGTAAGCATAGAATTTATAGGAAGGCTCACTAACAAAAGCAGCTCTAGATATAGAGTAAATGTAAATGACGTAATTGAAAGTATGCAGTCAAAAGGTATAAAGTTTATGAGTCCTCTTAAAATTAGTTCTGAAGAAAGAGCAGGAGAAGAGTGGAATATTGGAGAATTAATAGAAAAGAAAGAACTAAAACTACCTGAAAATTACATTAGCTATCAAAATTGTGAAGGAAGTAGTAGCATTAGGTTCACAAATTATAAAGCCGCATCCTTAGATGACACAGAATCTTTAATGTCAGAATCTGAATTTAGTGATAATAGGTGCAAAGGTGCGACTGAGTGCATGGAAAAGGCAAATCTAGACAATGAAATAACTCATTGGGAAGGAAAATTAAAACATATAGAATGGGAATATAATAATTCTATGATAAAAGATTGGCCTAAGATCCGAGAAAAAGAATTATTTTTCATTAGAGAAATTTCAAGACTTAAAAAATTAAGAAGTGACAAAAATAATACCGTTAGCAGTTCAGTTATGGTAAAAAATATGGTTGAGCCCAAAGACAAAGATAAAAATGTCAATATCAACCAAAGTCATAAGGATAAAGTTATAGATGAAGATGAGCAATGGGACATAAACAATAAATTGCTATTAGAAAGTTATGAAGAAGAAGAAAAAATAGTAAACGAAATACTAGAAGAAGAAATAGACTACGATGAGTCTGAAGCATATGATGATTTTATAAATTCCCTAGATGAGGTAGGGTTACATAATTTAGAAAATGCAATGGAAGCCATGGAAGTTGAAAATAGTAAGAGAAAAAGATCTGCATATGGTGATAGTTCAGTAAAACAAGAAGGAGAAAGAGAGAGAGCAACCAGACCAGCCGGAAGATGGCCTCCAGAAAAAGAAGATTTTCAACCAACATACATCCCAGGACAATACAGGCATATGGGTTCTAAAAGAAGAGATTTTGAAAGGCCAGTGCAATTTCAAAATTTTAGGAATGATGGTGCTATACTAAACTTAGCAGCCCATGATCCTGCAGATTGGCCAAATATAATTAGCATATGGAAAAACCTAATAGTTCAAAAATATATACAAAACCAACATAATATAGGAAATAAGGTAGAAGATATGCTAACATATCTTGAAACATTTTTAGGAGAATCCGTAAAAGTTTTATGGGAACAATGGGTAGAGACATATCCAAATAATTATGAAGAATTAAAAAGGGCTGGAAGTAACCCAAATAATTTTGCTAACATTATATCAAATATGATCATAGCAGAAGACCCAGAATTAGGAAATACAGCATTACAAAATGAAAGATTGAGAGAAATAGAAAAATTAACTTTAACTAGTTGGAAAGGAATAAAAGAATTCTCTCAGCATTATTTATATAATGCTACCACTGCTAAACAAGGCTACAACAAAGGTGTTGTTGAAAGATATTTTAATAAATTACCTGACCCATTAGGATCCATAATATTTGAAGAATATAAGAAAGAAACAGAAGGTTTCATCATGAATATATCCCAAGCCATAACCTTTGTTTTTAAACATTTAAGAAAAGTTTGCACAAGTATACAAGCACAACGATCTATGAAGAGATCTGATTATAATTTCTGCAATAATATTGTCAAAATTCCATTAACATATGGAGAAGATAGGCATAGGAATAAAAAATATTACAAACCTCAAAGGAGAGATAATAGAAATTTTAGGACAAAAAGAAGATATTTCTTAAGAAGGTCAGATAATAGAGCCCCTTTCTTACATAAGAGAAATGTAAGAAGATATAATCCCAGAAAAACATATGATAGTACGTGCAGGTGTTTTATATGCAACTCACCTGATCATCTAAGTAGAACTTGTCCCAATAAAGATCAGAAAAGATATTCTAGTAAATTAGAAGAGCAAGAAAGAGTGCTAATCATAGATAGTGTCAATGAAAATATATTAGTATGTGATGATGAAATAAAAGATGATGAGTCAATATATTCAATCATAGAAACAGATGAAGTAGAAAATGAGATAAGAGAAGAAGAATCAAGTGAAGATGAGATAGACTTAATAGAAGAACTAGCAGGTTTAAAAATTGAAATGATGAATCAAGTAGATTGTGAGCATGATTGGATTAGAGGTAAAGGAGACTATTATATAAAATGTGCTTTTTGCATATACTACCCAAGCCAAGAAAATAGGTCAACTTGTAGTTTATGTTTAAGACAAGCATGTTTTTCTTGTTTGAAAGCTAAGAATCAAAGTTGGAGACAAGAAATAGAATATGAACCAGAAGATCGAGTACTATCAAGTAGAGTTAGAAATCTAGAAAATAGGATAAATAAACTAGAAGCAGAATTAGAAGAAATAAATTATAAGTTACAAAATAATAATAATGGTGTTATATGTCAAGAAGATAATACAGCCAAAAATACTGAATTAAAAGATCAAATGGTAACTGTAAGAGAAAGTAAAGGAGATAGGCATATACAATTAAAAGATGCTATAACAAGCTTTGGGAATAAATATATAGTACGCCTACCATTTAAGGAAGTACTAGGAATACGGATTCCAGTTAAAATAATTTTGAAGCCAAACATTTCTTACAAAATATTAGCATTATTAGATACAGGTTGCACTAAGAACATAATTCATGATAAGTATTTTGCAAGATGCCCTGAAATAGTTAAAACAATAGATGATAATAAAGCTGAAGTATCCACAGACATGTCAGGAATAAAGAAAGTACATAAGCAACTAGCATATAACATCGAATCATACATAAATGGAACCAAATACATAATAGATGAAATTACAATCAGAGATTTATCTGTAATAAGTGATGATATGATATTAGGATTAAGGTTTTTACAACAATCCTTGCAAACCACTATTATACATGAAGAAGGAGTTACATTCATCCCACACCAAGATAATGTTCCATACATATCTGAGGTACGAAAACAAAGAAAATCCTTGCAAAATGTAGAAATATCTAAGCTGGAAGATGAGGGTAGCACTAGTATAGACCCTCTTGAAATCTGCAATGAAGAAGAGCTTAGTGATAGTATAGAAGAATATCATATAGAAAATACATGCATTGAGTGCATAGGGTTACAATCTTTCTCACCTAATTGGTATAGAGATATAAAATCAAAAAATGATATAGACAAGATTGTGCGAAGGCTAGAAGATATACAAATCATTGGAGAAATACCAATGAAACATTGGGATAAGAATGTTATAGTATGCAAAATAAATATTATAAACCCTGATTACATAATTAAGTCAGGACCTATAGAAGCTACTCCCAAAGATATAGAAGAATTCAAAATGCATATTGAAGAATTACTGAAATTAAGGGCAATAAGAGAAAGTAGAAGCCCTCATAGATCCGCAGCTTTTATAGTTAGAAATCATGCTGAAGAAGTTAGAGGCAAGTCTAGAATGGTTATTAATTACAAAAGACTTAATGATAATACCATAGATGATGCATATAATATACCAAATAAGCAAGAATGGATTAACAGAATACAAGGAAGCAAATATTTCTCAAAGTTTGATTTAAAGGCCGGTTTTTGGCAAGTAAAAATGGCCGAAGAATCTATTTCGTGGACAACATTTACATGTCCTCAAGGTCATTATGAATGGCTAGTTATGCCTTTAGGATTAAAGAATGCGCCTGCGTTATTTCAAAGAAAAATGCAAAATATATTCAATGAGAATCAAGCATTCATATTAGTCTATGTAGATGACTTGTTAGTCTTCTCAAAGACTTATAAAGAGCATATTGCACACCTTGAAGTTTTCTTTAGAAAGGTAGAACAAAATGGGTTAATATTATCTAAAAAGAAAATGGAAATTTGCAAAGAGAAAATTAATTTCCTTGGCCATGAAATAGGAGAAGGAAAAATATATTTGCAAGAGCATATAGCTAAGAAAATATTACAATTTCCTGATGCCATGAATGATAAAAAGGTTTTACAACAATTTTTAGGAATTGTAAACTACGCAAGAAACTATATAGATAACTTAGCAAAGATTGCTGGACCATTATATGCTAAATTAAGAAAGAATGGTCAGAAATATTTTAATTCTGAAGACATAAAATTAGTTCAGGCTATTAAAGAAAAGGTTAAAAACTTGAAACCCTTAGAATTACCATTAGAAGATAATTATTTCATAATTGAAACTGATGCATCTAAGGTAGGATGGGGTGCTATATTAAAGCAAAAGCCTAATAAATATTCTCCAAAGGCAGAAGAAAAAATATGTAGATATGCCTCAGGGAGTTATAAGTTAAAAACTGTGAATAATATTGATAGAGAAATTCTTGAAGTTGTCCATGCCATTAACGCATTTAGATTATATTTAGGATTTAAAGAATTTACAGTACGAACAGATTGTGAAGCAATATGTAGGTATTACAATCAAATCAATAGTAAGAAAAGTTCTACTAGAAGATGGGTTTTATTTGAAGATATCATAACTGGGAATGGTTATAAAGTAATTTTTGAGCATATTAAAGGAAAGGACAATAGCTTACCTGATATATTCTCTCGTGCATCAATTTTGCAGAAATGAAGAGAGGAATACTCCCTAACGGGACAGAAGTATTCACATTTGGAATTGATAATACATTGAGAATATTCCCTCCAAATACATTCAAATTCAAGGCAAAGGGACATATCGCCCTAGATGAAATTCAAGAATGCATATTGGACAATTTCTGGTTTCAATATAATAATAAAAGAGAAGAGAAGGGATATTTATTATCCATTCTGAATAGCCTTGCAGAATATTTTAATATGATGAATAAAAATATACCGAAGTCAGCAAGAATTCAAACGCAGGAAATAATATCAGTATATGTCCTATTTGATGGAAGTAAACCAGGAATATATACAAGATTTGAGGAATTAGCAAAACAAAAATCTATAGCAAGAATGAAGGGAGAAGATTTAACATGGAAAAAATATATAGATATCAATGAAGCATTAAAATATGCAAAATATATCATTGGGGAAGACTTCTATATAGACCCTAAAGTGAAGGAATATATTGAGAAGGTTAAAGGGAAAAACAAGAATACTCCCCCTCCACCGAATACAACTCATACAAAGGGAGAATCATCAAAGAAGGCAAAAGAAGAAGAAGAGTCCCCCCAGACTTTGACATATAAGGCGTGCCTTTTAAAAGGCGTGGATCCTCTGGATTCAGAGCATATAGACCTGAAGGTAGATCAAAAATTTGAAGAAATTGCAAAAACATGGAAAGTAGAATTAAAAGCAGAAATTTTAAAAGAATTACAAGCTGAATTTAATGAAAAATTTGAAGAATTAAAAAGAGAATATGATTCTAAATATGATATGAATTTTCTAGACGATGACCACATGGACATCGCTGGACATGGTCAGCTCCAAGAATAAATATAGAAGCATGCAAATATTGTTGAATATGAATTGATATTGCTATCAATTATTCGGGCGCGGAGGACCCAAATATTAGAATAAACTTGAATTGATATTACTATCAATTATTCGGGCGTGGAGGACCTATACCCGAACAATTGAAAAAAATTTCAATAAAAAAAAAGTTAATTAAGAATTTCGAAATATTTAATGAATAAAGAAAAATAAATATTCCTATTATGAAGATCTCCATCATCAACAAGCATGCAAGCAGCCAAAGAATTGAAGCTGTCAAAAGTTCTTCACATGCATGCAAGAAGAAGGAATTCAAGCCAAAGTAAAGAAGCAGACTCCAAGACACCATCATGTGAAGCGAGAAGATTTTTCCAAGATGAAGATAAGGAAGAAGTCACCTCCATAGCCAGCCAAGGCAATTTGGTGGCTGTACAAATAGTCCCTCCAACATGCTCTAAAATGGCTAAGGCCTAGAAAGCCTAAAAAAGTCCTACAAAATAGGTGTATGATGAGCAAGAGGAGACAAGAACCAATAATGGTGAAAGAAGGCTGTAGAATGCAGCAATAATAGAGAAGCAAGGCTGCAGAAATGGTGCTCTCTCGTGCCTATAAAAGGAGAAGAGCGCAGTGAAGGAACACACGGAGACACACACAGAGCAAGCAAACACCAGCAGAAGAAACACCAGCCAGCAGCGAGCTCCTGCGAGAACTCTCTGCTTAGTAGTAGTAGTAGTAGTACCACCACCACTTGTAATAATAAGCCTGCATAGTGAAGGCAATCGTGTTGTACCGAAGGAGCTAAGGTAATCCTCCTTCTCGTGTAAACCCTTCGGGGCTTCCCAAAAGGGAAAACCATATGTAAGCTATATTGTGGAAATGAAGTAGTTTCGTGTTTCCCTTAATCTTTTCAGCATGTTTATATGGGATGGGTTCTTATGCTAGGGATCCTATAGGAGAAACCTCTGCATGTAGTTCTCTGTTAAGCCTTGTGTATGGCGTCAGAACGAGAACCTTAGTTGTAGAGAAGTGTTCCCTTTGGGTGGAACTGCCTGGGAAGACGATAAGAAAATAACCCATATAAATTTGACTAAAGAAATTTAGGGAAATAAACTTAGCTACTCCTGAAGCAATATGGTGAAAAATATGGTGAGTACCGAGTAGGACAATACAACTCTGCGCACACCCCGTACGAATTGTTGGCCTCGACAGCCATAAAGATCCTGCAGAATATACAAAAATAAATATTATAATCTGAATATTAAATTTACGTATTTATAATCATTAATATAAAAGAATTTATAATCTGAATATTAAACTTACGTATTTATAATTGTTAATATAAAAGAATTTTATCACGCATAGTTCATATTTATCCCGCATATTTTACTATTTATCTTACTGTATAATATATTTGTGTATTGTTGCTATTTCTCTCAATCTTTCATTTTGTAATGCTGTATTTCCTAATTCTGGGTCTTCTGCTATGATCATATTTGATATAATGTTAGCAAAATTATTTGGGTTACTTCCAGCCCTTTTTAATTCTTCATAATTATTTGGATATGTCTCTACCCATTGTTCCCATAAAACTTTTACGGATTCTCCTAAAAATGTTTCAAGATATGTTAGCATATCTTCTACCTTATTTCCTATATTATGTTGGTTTTGTATATATTTTTGAACTATTAGGTTTTTCCATATGCTAATTATATTTGGCCAATCTGCAGGATCATGGGCTGCTAAGTTTAGTATAGCACCATCATTCCTAAAATTTTGAAATTGCACTGGCCTTTCAAAATCTCTTCTTTTAGAACCCATATGCCTGTATTGTCCTGGGATGTATGTTGGTTGAAAATCTTCTTTTTCTGGAGGCCATCTTCCGGCTGGTCTGGTTGCTCTCTCTCTTTCTCCTTCTTGTTTTACTGAACTATCACCATATGCAGATCTTTTTCTCTTACTATTTTCAACTTCCATGGCTTCCATTGCATTTTCTAAATTATGTAACCCTACCTCATCTAGGGAATTTATAAAATCATCATATGCTTCAGACTCATCGTAGTCTATTTCTTCTTCTAGTATTTCGTTTACTATTTTTTCTTCTTCTTCATAACTTTCTAATAGCAATTTATTGTTTATGTCCCATTGCTCATCTTCATCTATAACTTTATCCTTATGACTTTGGTTGATATTGACATTTTTATCTTTGTCTTTGGGCTCAACCATATTTTTTACCATAACTGAACTGCTAACGGTATTATTTTTGTCACTTCTTAATTTTTTAAGTCTTGAAATTTCTCTAATGAAAAATAATTCTTTTTCTCGGATCTTAGGCCAATCTTTTATCATAGAATTATTATATTCCCATTCTATATGTTTTAATTTTCCTTCCCAATGAGTTATTTCATTGTCTAGATTTGCCTTTTCCATGCACTCAGTCGCACCTTTGCACCTATTATCACTAAATTCAGATTCTGACATTAAAGATTCTGTGTCATCTAAGGATGCGGCTTTATAATTTGTGAACCTAATGCTACTACTTCCTTCACAATTTTGATAGCTAATGTAGTTTTCAGGTAGTTTTAGTTCTTTCTTTTCTATTAATTCTCCAATATTCCACTCTTCTCCTGCTCTTTCTTCAGAACTAATTTTAAGAGGACTCATAAACTTTATACCTTTTGACTGCATACTTTCAATTACGTCATTTACATTTACTCTATATCTAGAGCTGCTTTTGTTAGTGAGCCTTCCTATAAATTCTATGCTTACTAACAAATTTGTTCCTCTAAAATCTTCATATCCTTTAGTCTGGAATCCAAAACTCATTTTATCTATAAATTCTTTTACTGGCATCATTAGGTCTGGGGCTATGTAGGTTATTAGCCTATTTTCATTCATATCACCTTCCATAAAGCCTAATGAAGCTTTATCTATTGATCCCCATCTTTTATCTAGTAATGTTATTAGAACCTTCGCTCCTAATTTCTTTCTTGTCATGCCTTTAACTCCTATGATATACATACCTTGATGAATGTATTTATAACCACTATATTTAAGTTCATTTTCAATATTCTTACTCACAATCCTTAGGTCTACAGGATGAGTTATCACACTTAACTCAATTTCTCTAGAAATTCTATATAGGCCGCTTCTACTTTCAAACATGCCCATATGATAAACTTGTTGTGGTCTTATTTTCCTTAATGTATCTTTTTGATATCTTTCTAGATCTCTATCTAGGTCTATAACTTCTTCTAAACTATCAATATCATCATTTCTGCTGCATGAAATTCTATTCATCATTGTTAGGGGTCTCGAATCTTGCCTTACTACTTGGAGACCTTTGTCTCTTCTATTGAGGCTTTTAGATATGTCCATTTTTCTGAGTTGATATTCTTCGATGATATTACTACACCAGATGATGCTAACACAATTTCTTTGTTACCTTGTTCTCTATTTAATTTCTCTAAGACTTGGATTAATAACTGGATGATTGTATTGTTTTGCTTTATTAAAATTTTAGAGTCTTCTTTTGGCGAGTCATAAACGGAGAAACCAATAGGAGGCGTTAAATATTTGGCTACTTCGCTTAATGCTTTGTTATATTCGGACATGCAAATTATGAGAGGATCAGAGTTTTTACCTCTTGCACCAATTCTTTAATTTCAAGAATATGATCTTGCCTTGTTGTGGATCCTGACAACAAGTCTTTATTCTTATTTAAACTATGCTCTATATTTTTCCCAATGGATTGTACTTCTTCTTTAATGTAATCGTTATTTCTGCAAACTGTATTCTGTCTTGCCTTTGCTTCTTCTAGCTTATGCAAGGCTATATCAATTTTATTATTCAAACCTGAATATTTTTCTGCAAGCTTATTGTATTCTTTCAATAAACTTTCAAACTTCTGATCTAATATATCTTGTCTTTTTCCCCAAGATATGAAAAAGTTATATATGAGATCAACAATTATATTCAGCTGGCTATGAGTAGTATGCCAAGTATGCTCTTCAGATGTATTTATTCTACACCTTATATCAATCTTTTCCTTAGTTTTTATAATTCTACCTGCGCTAACTTCTAAATTCAGATACCTTAACCTTTCAATGATTAAACCTTGCTCTGATACCAACAATACACAATATATTATACAGTAAAATAAATAGTAAGATAAATAGTAAAATTAACTTTAACTAGTTGGAAAGGAATAAAAGAATTCTCTCAGCATTATTTATATAATGCTACCACTGCTAAACAAGGCTACAACAAAGGTGTTGTTGAAAGATATTTTAATAAATTACCTGACCCATTAGGATCCATAATATTTGAAGAATATAAGAAAGAAACAGAAGGTTTCATCATGAATATATCCCAAGCCATAACCTTTGTTTTTAAACATTTAAGAAAAGTTTGCACAAGTATACAAGCACAACGATCTATGAAGAGATCTGATTATAATTTCTGCAATAATATTGTCAAAATTCCATTAACATATGGAGAAGATAGGCATAGGAATAAAAAATATTACAAACCTCAAAGGAGAGATAATAGAAATTTTAGGACAAAAAGAAGATATTTCTTAAGAAGGTCAGATAATAGAGCCCCTTTCTTACATAAGAGAAATGTAAGAAGATATAATCCCAGAAAAACATATGATAGTACGTGCAGGTGTTTTATATGCAACTCACCTGATCATCTAAGTAGAACTTGTCCCAATAAAGATCAGAAAAGATATTCTAGTAAATTAGAAGAGCAAGAAAGAGTGCTAATCATAGATAGTGTCAATGAAAATATATTAGTATGTGATGATGAAATAAAAGATGATGAGTCAATATATTCAATCATAGAAACAGATGAAGTAGAAAATGAGATAAGAGAAGAAGAATCAAGTGAAGATGAGATAGACTTAATAGAAGAACTAGCAGGTTTAAAAATTGAAATGATGAATCAAGTAGATTGTGAGCATGATTGGATTAGAGGTAAAGGAGACTATTATATAAAATGTGCTTTTTGCATATACTACCCAAGCCAAGAAAATAGGTCAACTTGTAGTTTATGTTTAAGACAAGCATGTTTTTCTTGTTTGAAAGCTAAGAATCAAAGTTGGAGACAAGAAATAGAATATGAACCAGAAGATCGAGTACTATCAAGTAGAGTTAGAAATCTAGAAAATAGGATAAATAAACTAGAAGCAGAATTAGAAGAAATAAATTATAAGTTACAAAATAATAATAATGGTGTTATATGTCAAGAAGATAATACAGCCAAAAATACTGAATTAAAAGATCAAATGGTAACTGTAAGAGAAAGTAAAGGAGATAGGCATATACAATTAAAAGATGCTATAACAAGCTTTGGGAATAAATATATAGTACGCCTACCATTTAAGGAAGTACTAGGAATACGGATTCCAGTTAAAATAATTTTGAAGCCAAACATTTCTTACAAAATATTAGCATTATTAGATACAGGTTGCACTAAGAACATAATTCATGATAAGTATTTTGCAAGATGCCCTGAAATAGTTAAAACAATAGATGATAATAAAGCTGAAGTATCCACAGACATGTCAGGAATAAAGAAAGTACATAATCAACTAGCATATAACATCGAATCATACATAAATGGAACCAAATACATAATAGATGAAATTACAATCAGAGATTTATCTGTAATAAGTGATGATATGATATTAGGATTAAGGTTTTTACAACAATCCTTGCAAACCACTATTATACATGAAGAAGGAGTTACATTCATCCCACACCAAGATAATGTTCCATACATATCTGAGGTACGAAAACAAAGAAAATCCTTGCAAAATGTAGAAATATCTAAGCTGGAAGATGAGGGTAGCACTAGTATAGACCCTCTTGAAATCTGCAATGAAGAAGAGCTTAGTGATAGTATAGAAGAATATCATATAGAAAATACATGCATTGAGTGCATAGGGTTACAATCTTTCTCACCTAATTGGTATAGAGATATAAAATCAAAAAATGATATAGACAAGATTGTGCGAAGGCTAGAAGATATACAAATCATTGGAGAAATACCAATGAAACATTGGGATAAGAATGCTATAGTATGCAAAATAAATATTATAAACCCTGATTACATAATTAAGTCAGGACCTATAGAAGCTACTCCCAAAGATATAGAAGAATTCAAAATGCATATTGAAGAATTACTGAAATTAAGGGCAATAAGAGAAAGTAGAAGCCCTCATAGATCCGCAGCTTTTATAGTTAGAAATCATGCTGAAGAAGTTAGAGGCAAGTCTAGAATGGTTATTAATTACAAAAGACTTAATGATAATACCATAGATGATGCATATAATATACCAAATAAGCAAGAATTCAAACGCAGGAAATAATATCAGTATATGTCCTATTTGATGGAAGTAAACCAGGAATATATACAAAATTTGAGGAATTAGCAAAACAAAAAACAATAGCAAGAATGAAGGGAGAAGATTTAACATGGAAAAAATATATAGATATCAATGAAGCCATGAAATATGCAAAAGATATCATTGGAGAAGACTTCTATATAGACCCTAAAGTGAAGGAATATATTGAAAAGGTTAAAGGAAAAAACAAGAATACTCCCCCTCCACCGAATACAACTCATACAAAGGGAGAATCATCAAAGAAGGCAAAAGAAGAAGAAGAGTCCCCCCAGACTCTGACATATAAGGCGTGCCTTTTAAAAGGCGTGGATCCTCTGGATTCAGAGCATATAGACCTGAAGGTAGATCAAAAATTTGAAGAAATTGCAAAAACATGGAAAGTAGAATTAAAAGCAGAAATTTTAAAAGAATTACAAGTTGAATTTAATGAAAAATTTGAAGAATTAAAAAGAGAATATGATTCTAAATATGATATGAATTTTCTAGACGATGACCACATGGACATCGCTGGACATGGTCAGCTCCAAGAATAAATATAGAAGCATGCAAATATTGTTGAACATGAATTGATATTGCTATCAATTATTCGGGCGCGGAGGACCCAAATATTAGAATAAACTTGAATTGATATTACTATCAATTATTCGGGCGTGGAGGACCTATACCCGAACAATTGAAAAATTTCAATAAAAAAAGTTAATTAAGAATTTCGAAATATTTAATGAATAAAGAAAAATAAATATTCCTATTATGAAGATCTCCATCATCAACAAGCATGCAAGCAGCCAAAGAATTGAAGCTGTCAAAAGTTCTTCACATGCATGCAAGAAGAAGGAATTCAAGCCAAAGTAAAGAAGCAGACTCCAAGACACCATCATGTGAAGCGAGAAGATTTTTCCAAGATGAAGATAAGGAAGAAGTCACCTCCATGTCACCTCCATAGCCAGCCAAGGCAATTTGGTGGCTGTACAAATAGTCCCTCCAACATGCTCTAAAATGGCTAAGGCCTAGAAAGCCTAAAAAAGTCCTACAAAATAGGTGTATGATGAGCAAGAGGAGACAAGAACCAATAATGGTGAAAGAAGGCTGTAGAATGCAGCAATAATAGAGAAGCAAGGCTGCAGAAATGGTGCTCTCTCGTGCCTATAAAAGGAGAAGAGCGCAGCGAAGGAACACACGGAGACACACACAGAGCAAGCAAACACCAGCAGAAGAAACACCAGCCAGCAGCGAGCTCCTGCGAGAACTCTCTGCTTAGTAGTAGTAGTAGTAGTACCACCACCACTTGTAATAATAAGCCTACACAGTGAAGGCAATCGTGTTGTACCGAAGGAGCTAAGGTAATCCTCCTTCTCGTGTAAACCCTTCGGGGCTTCCCGAAAGGGAAAACCATATGTAAGCTATATTGTGGAAATGAAGTAGTTTCGTGTTTCCCTTAATCTTTTCAGCATGTTTATATGGGATGGGTTCTTATGCTAGGGATCCTATAGGAGAAACCTCTGCATGTAGTTCTCTGTTAAGCCTTGTGTATGGCGTCAGAACGAGAACCTTAGTTGTAGAGAAGTGTTCCCTTTGGGTGGAACTGCCTGGGAAGACGATAAGAAAATAACCCAAATAAATTTGACTAAAGAAATTTAGGGAAATAAACTTAGCTACTCCTGAAGCAATATGGTGAAAAATATGGTGAGTACCGAGTAGGACAATACAACTCTGCGCACACCCCGTATGAATTGTTGGCCTCGACAGCCATAAAGATCCTGCAGAATATACAAAAAAGAATATTATAATCTGAATATTAAATTTACGTATTTATAATCGTTAATATAAAAGAATTTTATCACGCATAGTTCATATATATCCCGCATATTAATATTACTGTTTATAAATATGTAAGTTTAATATTCAGATTATAAATTTTTATTTTTGTATATTCTGCAGGATCTTTATGGCTGTCGAGGCCAACAATTCGAGCGGGGTGTACGCAGAGTTGTATTGTCCTACTCGGTACTCACCATATTTTTCACCATATTGCTTCAGGAGTAGCTAAGTTTATTTCCCTAAATTTCTTTAGTCAAATTTATATGGGTTATTTTCTTATCGTCTTCCCAGGCAGTTCCACCCAAAGGGAACACTTCTCTACAACTAAGGTTCTCGTTCTGACGCCATACACAAGGCTTAACAGAGAACTACATGCAGAGGTTTCTCCAATAGGATCCCTAGCATAAGAACCCATCCCATATAAACATGCTGAAAAGATTAAGGGAAACACGAAACTACTTCATTTCCACAATATAGCTTACATATGGTTTTCCCTTTCGGGAAACCCCGAAGGGTTTACACGAGAAGGAGGATTACCTTAGCTCCTTCGGTACAACACGATTGCCTTCACTATGCAGGCTTATTATTACAAGTGGTGGTGGTACTACTACTACTACTACTAAGCAGAGAGTTCTCGCAGGAGCTCGCTGCTGGCTGGTGTTTCTTCTGCTGGTGTTTGCTTGCTCTGTGTGTGTCTCCGTGTGTTCTTTCGCTGCGCTCTTCTCCTTTTATAGGCATGAGAGAGCACCATTTCTGCAGCCTTGCTTCTCTATTATTGCTGCATTCTACAGCCTTCTTTCACCATTATTGGTTCTTGTCTCCTCTTGCTCATCATACACCTATTTTGTAGGACTTTTTTAGGCTTTCTAGGCCTTAGCCATTTTAGAGCATGTTGGAGGGACTATTTGTACAGCCACCAAATTGCCTTGGCTGGCTATGGAGGTGACATGGAGGTGACTTCTTCCTTATCTTCATCTTGGAAAAATCTTCTCGCTTCACATGATGGTGTCTTGGAGTCTGCTTCTTTACTTTGGCTTGAATTCCTTCTTCTTGCATGCATGTGAAGAACTTTTGACAGCTTCAATTCTTTGGCTGCTTGCATGCTTGTTGATGATGGAGATCTTCATAATAGGAATATTTATTTTTCTTTATTCATTAAATATTTCGAAATTCTTAATTAACTTTTTTTTTATATTGAAATTTTTCAATTGTTCGGGTATAGGTCCTCCACGCCCGAATAATTGATAGTAATATCGATTCAAGTTTATTCTAATATTTGGGTCCTCCGCGTCCGAATAATTGATAGCAATATCAATTCATATTCAACAATATTTGCATGCTTCTATATTTATTCTTGGAGCTGACCATGTCCAGCGATGTCCATGTGGTCATCGTCTAGAAAATTCATATCATATTTAGAATCATATTCTCTTTTTAATTCTTCAAATTTTTCATTAAATTCAGCTTGTAATTCTTTTAAAATTTCTGCTTTTAATTCTACTTTCCATGTTTTTGCAATTTCTTCAAATTTTTGATCTACCTTCAGGTCTATATGCTCTGAATCCAGAGGATCCACGCCTTTTAAAAGGCACGCCTTATATGTCAGAGTCTGGGGGACTCTTCTTCTTCTTTTGCCTTCTTTGATGATTCTCCCTTTGTATGAGTTGTATTCGGTGGAGGGGGAGTATTCTTGTTTTTCCCTTTAACCTTCTCAATATATTCCTTCACTTTAGGGTCTATATAGAAGTCTTCTCCAATGATATATTTTGCATATTTCATGGCTTCATTGATATCTATATATTTTTTCCATGTTAAATCTTCTCCCTTCATTCTTGCTATTGTTTTTTGTTTTGCTAATTCCTCAAATCTTGTATATATTCCTGGTTTACTTCCATCAAATAGGACATATACTGATATTATTTCCTGCATTTGAATTCTTGCTTATTTGGTATATTATATGCATCATCTATGGTATTATCATTAAGTCTTTTGTAATTAATAACCATTCTAGACTTGCCTCTAACTTCTTCAGCATGATTTCTAACTATAAAAGCTGCGGATCTATGAGGGCTTCTACTTTCTCTTATTGCCCTTAATTTCAGTAATTCTTCAATATGCATTTTGAATTCTTCTATATCTTTGGGAGTAGCTTCTATAGGTCCTGACTTAATTATGTAATCAGGGTTTATAATATTTATTTTGCATACTATAGCATTCTTATCCCAATGTTTCATTGGTATTTCTCCAATGATTTGTATATCTTCTAGCCTTCGCACAATCTTGTCTATATCATTTTTTGATTTTATATCTCTATACCAATTAGGTGAGAAAGATTGTAACCCTATGCACTCAATGCATGTATTTTCTATATGATATTCTTCTATACTATCACTAAGCTCTTCTTCATTGCAGATTTCAAGAGGGTCTATACTAGTGCTACCCTCATCTTCCAGCTTAGATATTTCTACATTTTGCAAGGATTTTCTTTGTTTTCGTACCTCAGATATGTATGGAACATTATCTTGGTGTGGGATGAATGTAACTCCTTCTTCATGTATAATAGTGGTTTGCAAGGATTGTTGTAAAAACCTTAATCCTAATATCATATCATCACTTATTACAGATAAATCTCTGATTGTAATTTCATCTATTATGTATTTGGTTCCATTTATGTATGATTCGATGTTATATGCTAGTTGATTATGTACTTTCTTTATTCCTGACATGTCTGTGGATACTTCAGCTTTATTATCATCTATTGTTTTAACTATTTCAGGGCATCTTGCAAAATACTTATCATGAATTATGTTCTTAGTGCAACCTGTATCTAATAATGCTAATATTTTGTAAGAAATGTTTGGCTTCAAAATTATTTTAACTGGAATCCGTATTCCTAGTACTTCCTTAAATGGTAGGCGTACTATATATTTATTCCCAAAGCTTGTTATAGCATCTTTTAATTGTATATGCCTATCTCCTTTACTTTCTCTTACAGTGTAACAACTCAGAATTTGTAACCCAACTCTTATTAAATAAAGAGTCAAAAATTGGACCCAAATAAAACTTTTTCTTCAATATTGCATGCACACATGCATTCTCTTTATTTGTATTTCTATGATTTTATGTGTGTTCTTTTGCTTGAGCATTGGTTAAACAATTCTAAGGGAACCAAGAGAAACAACTAAGAAAGACATTAGGAACCAAAAGAACCAAAAATAAGAATAGGTAAGAAAAAGATAAAGTTAATATGATCTAGAAACTATTAATGACTACACCACTTTGAGCCCTTATATTAAGAAATCTGCAGCTCACCTTCTTGTTTGGCCAACTAGTTGAGCTTAACCAAGTTATGGACTAACTCAACCAACAAAGAGCTACCAAAAATTCAAATTGGAACATCACTCAAACTTGAGCCAAAGTTTGAATCTGAAACAGCAACTATACTCAAATTTGAAATATAAATTTTTGCAAAACTCATTATTTCTCCAGAACAAAAATATGCCTGGGTACCTTATCCAATATGATGAGCACCCAAAGTGGCAAATTTGAAAAATTCGAATTTTTAGTTCTTGTAAGCATTTCGTCGAACACCTGCAGAAGAAAATCAAACCAAATCCAACTTCACTGTGCTGCACTGTGCTAGCTCGCTGCAGCCCTGTTGCCATGCCTCTGGACGGTGCCCTGGTCGAACCCAGTTCCCTCTGCCCCGACCCAAGCCCTGGAAGAAGGAGGAGAAGAGAAGCCAGCACCCCAGGACCCCCGCTCTTCTTCCCAGCAGCCTGCACGTCGACGACCACCCTGCCCTCGCCAGAGGAGACCTACAGGACCCCGCGGCCGACCCAGCAACCCCCCAGCACGCAAGCATGGCCGCCGTGGCCGGAGAGGCCGTCGCACGCCGCCAGGACCCCCGTGCAGTGAAGCTTTTGGTCGCCTGGTTCCTCGTCGCCTCGGCCTATATAAACCCCCCTCCGATCAAACGGAGATACTCACCCAGCCACCAGCTACCTCCCAGACATCACCGCTTCTTCCCTCTCGCTCTGCTTCGCCGTAGCCAACCTCGCCGGCGCGGTACTGGACAGGAGCAGCGCCGCCGCGTTCGAGCACCGGGAGGCAAACTTCTGCAGGGAATCGGAGGAGGAGGAGTACCGCAGCCGATCCCGAGCGTCGCCGTCGAGCCCTGCTTCCCCTACGCCTCGCCATCGCCGTCGAACATTCGTCTCTGCTCGCAGGTGAGCCCCCGCTGTGACTGAGGAAGAAGATGATCGTGAACCGTTAGATCGAGATCGGACGATAACTTACCGATTCGGGTTTTGAATTAGGTCTGACGTCGTGGCCCCACCTGTCAGTACCGATTTTTATTCCCCCGCCCCGCAGCGAAACGTTTTCTGGGCCGGCCCGTTCGGGGTCTGCTCAGGCTTGGCCCGTTTGGTTAGAAATCAACCCGATTCGTTTTTAATTAATTCCCGCCCTTTTTCTTTTATTTCAAAACTGTTTCAAATGGTATTTTCAAACTTAAATTCCTAGAGTTTTATAAGTCCAAATTTAGCAAATAAATATTCGTTGGAAAGCTTATAACATGCTCTATCCAATGGTACTGGTTAGATCTCCAAAACAGTTAAGAATAAAAATGGTTATGAATAGTGTGACCCTAGCTTGTGAATTAATGAAAGATTTCTAGAAAATTATTTAAGCCATCAATAATCATGAAAATTAAAATGTGAACTTACTAATGACCCCTCTTACTGTTAGCCAACACTAATCTACCCAAACCATATTAGTGTGACCATTTAGACCCTAACCCAAACCTATTTGTTAGCATAAAATGATAGAGCCCTAATGCACACTTAGAAGTAATTGCCCTCTTTACCCATTTCACTTAGTGGATCATTCCCACTTAAACTTGCCCTAGTAACCCTAAATCAACCCCAATGCTGCACCAGTGAACCACCTAGGCCACTTAGCAAAGAATCTAGTATGCACACTTGAAGAAAAACTTAGAAGAAGGACTTATCTACCAACACATAAAATGCAACATGACTCAAATTGCAACCGGAATTAAAATACAACCTAAAGAATATTGTTTGAAAGTAAGCATGAGTGCTTGGTGTGTTGTTAGCTTGGTGAAGTGATGGTGTGTTTGTGTTTATTCGTTATTAGACGCTAGTGTTGCCGAGGAGGATATTGGAGGGGATTATTATTATCCAGAAGAAGAAGAGAACCCCGGACACTTTGCCAACCAAGGCAAGCCATCTTTTGATTCATACTCCCACTACCTAGTTTTAATACTGCATTCTACTTGTTTTAAGTAAATTGCATGATTGAATTGCTAGAGTAGAATGATAGAAGTAAATTGCATGATTGAATTGCTAGAGTAGAATGATAGAAGCATATTGATGTCTTGGTTATCAAGAGCATCAAGCTGAGTTTATCCAACCATAGTAGTAGTACTATCACTCAATGTAGTTGCTTAGTCGCTAATAAAGGTTGAGGCTATCTCGGGAGGAACCCCATTTGAAAGGTGGTGACTTGACCTTGAAACTTGAAATGGGAGATTGCTCCTACATGATGGCTTTATGAAAGAAAATAATCTGGACTAAGAACTATGAAATGTATTTCTCAAATGACAACGAGTGATGTACATGGGTGCCAACTATACCGTACAACCACGTTACCCCTATATGGGAAGGGGCTTAATCCGTAGTTTGTTGATCTTAGTATGGGAGGTCTTGCATAAAATCTTCATGGAAGGACTCCACGGGCGGATACTTCTTGACCAAGTGGATTCCACTAACCCGGTCTCCGGGATGGGCATAACTAGAGGCGCCGGAGCGGGAAGTCCGTATCCCGGGCTCTAGGGAAGGATCCTATACTAGGATGAGCAAGTGAAAGAATTTGTTTGATTATCTGAAAGCCGCATACCTTTGTGTATAGCGAACCGTGGATTTCTCCCGGCAGATGTATCGAATCTTGTGGGTAAAGTGTACCCCTCTGCAGAGGTTTTCAAACTATTCGAATAGCCGAGTCCTCGGTCATGGAAGGTTGGCAAACTCTACCTGGCTTTTGTCAAGAATAAAAAGAACAAGGGTGAACCTGGTGAATGACATGAATTTGAATTGACATGACTTGACCGGGATCTTGACACATTGAAGTTCCTCTTTAGAATGAACTTAGAGAACTAAACCTCTTTTCTACAAATGAGCATTCTTGGGAAATAAAACTAGCTTTTGCAAACCAACTTAGTGCTTAGTCCACTATACCCAACCTTGCATATCTACTTCATCTCTTCATTTATAAGATGGTTTGCGAGTGCATCCAATGTACTCACGGCTGTGTCCCTGGCTATCAACTTGGCCAGACTATGGGGAGGAATACCAGGAGGAAGGGTATGAAGAAGAGTTCCAGAACTAAGCTCGTCTCCGTGAGTCGCCAATTGCCTGTAGGGAGAAGGCATGGGCCGAAGACGGTATTTCCGCTGCTATATTGTGTTGTAATATGACTTGGTCTATATGACCATTGTATTTGAATCATCGTATTGTAATGTCTGTGGAACTGGTTACCAACTACGTTATGTATATCGCAACAATGATTCTGGGATTGCGGTGGAATACATAGCGGGCACTTCGAATTTGTTATCAAATTTGAGGTTGTCACAAGTTGGTATCAGAGCCTAGGTTGACCATAGGAGACCTTAGTTAGAATGGGCGTTAAAACAAAACCTTGTTAAAAGAAAGATACAAGAACGGTTGCAAAAATTGCTTAGTCTTTCCTCTCTAGTTACAAAGTTTTATACATACTTCAGTTTTAGCTTACTTAAAATTTTGCACACTTGAGTTGATCACTAACTTGAACTAATTTAAAATTTTGTAGATGGCCCTGGTATTCACTGAGCAGTACCAGTTGGGCCAAGGTGGCAGCCTTTGTTTCGAGCGCGACCTCACCACTTTGACCTTGTTCCTGAACCGTTTGTACCCGGAGTTCAAGGGAGCCGTGCTCAATGAGCACCCGGATGGAGAGCTACGGTGGCTCATCCGAGCTAGTTGCCGTGGCAAGAAGGGGATGTTGGGTTCTCCAAGGGTCAAGTTTGAGCTTGTGGAGAACACTTGGGCCGATGGTTTGGTCCGAGCAATGCAGGAGATGCACGCCCGCTTATGCGGACTGCACGTTGAGGAGGTTCAGGGAGGACGCTTCAAGGACTTTGCTCGGCGTGATGCGGATGGGCGTCCCGCAAACATGCCCGGGCAGAATGAGCCGAGTACCTACATCGACCACATGGACTTCTTGCTGTACTCCACTCAGCAGGAGGCCGACCGTGCCCGTACTAGGGCCAACCTCGAGCACGTTGCACTGGTGGAAGCGAGAAGCACCATCAGGATTCTTGCGAAGGAACGCAAGAGCCTTCGTCGCCAGCGCGATGAGAAGGAACAGGACCTTGAGGAGTTGAAGGCCAATGTGGCGGAGTTGACTGCGTACATTGAGAGTCTTGAGGATCACCTTGGTGAGGAGGAAGGCATTGATCTCCGCAAGGAGGATAATGCCCTCATTAGTGATGAGGATGACTTCATGGAGGACCTCGACGATCCGGAGGATGGTGGTCACAATGGATTCATTGTGAGCGACGAGGAGGAAGACCCCGAGGAGCCCGCTGTTTAGGTCCGAGATCCACGTATTACCTAGCTATGAGTTCCACTTTATGATCACTTCGTGTAGGTGTGAGTTGTATTCCCCTCTCTAGTAGACGAGTCGCAATGGTTTGATGTAAACCATTTGTAATGTGTGAACTCGTATGTATGATATGTTTGATGAGTGATGAATGAAATTTGAATTTGGCCTCTAAGGCCTTAGTAAAACAAAATTGCATCATCCATGTACCTTTAAATCTTAGCAAATTAGCTTTTCCCTCTTATCTTACACACCTTATCTTCAGATGCCGCGAGCACCCCCACCCCCGAACCCGGAAATGGCCGAATTGCTAAGATTGATCATGGAAGACCGGGAAGCAGCCCGAGCTGAGCGCCAAGCCAACTTGGCCACTCTTCAGCAGTTAACCCAGATGGCAACGAACCACAACAATGGCAATGGCAATGGTGAAGGAGAAAACCATGGCAATGGAGAGCACCGATCCAAGTTAAGGAGTTTCCAGAACACCAACCCTCCTATATTCACTAAGTCTGAAGAGCCCTTAGATGCCGATGATTGGCTTCGTACTATGGAGAACAACTTGGCAGTCGCCGAAGTTGGGGAAAACGAGAAGGTCTTATACACCACCCACTATCTTGCTGGAGCGGCAAGAGCTTGGTGGGACAGCACCCGTGCCATGCAAGTCCCAGGGTATGTAATGCCGTGGGAAGAGTTCAAGAGCAAGTTTAGCAAAGCCCATGTTCCCAAGGGATTGGTAAAACGGATGAGAGATGAGTTCAGAAATCTGAAGCAAGGTTCTATGTCGGTGGTGGATTACCGTGACAAGTTCCTTACCTTGTCTAGATATGCCCCAGATGACACCAACACCACTGAGAAGAAGCAAGAAAGGTTTCTGGATGGACTTCATGATGAGATGCAATGTGTCTTGGTCAGCATTCCTTTTGCCGACCTGGAGTCATTGGTTGACTCTGCCATTCAGATGGAAGGTAAACTCAAGCAAGCTACCGAGAACCGCAAGCGCCGTATGATGTATCAAGGCAACTCGAGCAACTCGCAGAAGCCAAGGGGAAATGCACCAATGGGTTTCATCCCTAGACCAATGAGGCAGTCTGCACCTGCTCCGCGTCCCAACTATCCTAACCGCCCACCCGGCAACAACTTCAACCGTGCACCCCCAAGACCTAGTGGCAACAACTTCAACACCAATACTCCAAGGCCAAATGGCGCCCCTGTGTTACCCAAGCCTGGTGACAAGTCTGGTGTTACATGTTATGAGTGTGGACTAAAAGGGCATTACTCCAATGAGTGCCCCAAGAAGCTGAATGATGCATCCAAGACTGCTGCCCCTGCTCAGCAACAGCGTCGTGTGGGAAATGGCAAGAACTATCCACCAAGGAACCAGCCTCACTCTCGGGGCCGTCTGAATCACATGAATGTTGAAGAAGCTCAGGAAGCAACCGACGTGGTGCTTGGTATGTTCCCTGTTAACTCAGTTCTTGCAAGAGTCCTGTTTGATTCTGGAGCTTCACACTCATTTGTTACCCAATTATTCGTTGATAAAAGTGGACTTCAACCCACACCCTTGAAAGATGTCATGTCTGTGCAAATTCCCGGGTCAGTAACAAAAGCTAGTTGTACTTGCTTGGCAGTGCCCATAGAAATCCATGGGATAGCTTTCTTAGCCGATTTGATAGTGTTGGGAACCAAGGGTTTGGAAGTAGTTCTTGGTATGAATTGGATGTCTTTTCATCAAGGAGTGATAGATTGTGCCAAAAAGACCATCACCATGAAGAGTAGCAATGGAATCATAGTCAAGCATGTGTCCGTAAAACCACCCCAAACCACCAGATATCATAAGAGTATCTCAGGACCGACTTTGGAGCAAGTCCCCATCGTCTGTGAATACCCGGATGTCTTTCCCGATGAGTTACCCGGAATGCCACCGGATCGGGATATTGAGTTTATCATTGAGCTTATCCCCGGAACTGGATCAATAGCCCAACGACCCTATCGTATGAACCCAGCTGAATTAGTTGAGTTGAAGAAGCAATTGGATGACCTGTTGAGTAAAGGATTAATTCAACCAAGTTCTTCTGCTTGGAGATCACCCGTTCTGTTTGTGGATAAAAGTGACGGTTCTAGCCGACTGTGCACTGATTATCGCAAGCTTAACGATGTGACCATCAAGAACAAGTATCCTCTCCCGAAGATTGAAGATCTGTTTGACCAATTGACTGGAGCACGAGTATTCTCGAAGATAGATCTTAGAACTGGATACCACCAACTGAAGATCCGTGCAACGGATATCCCCAAAACAGCCTTCACTACCCGATACGGATTGTATGAGTACACCGTAATGTCATTTGGATTGACCAATGCCCCTGCTTATTTCATGAATCTCATGAATAAGGTTTTTATGGAGTTCTTGGATAAGTTTGTTGTGGTCTTCATTGACGACATTCTTATCTACTCCAAATCCGAAGAAGAGCATGCAACCCATTTGAGATTAATTCTAGAAACCCTAAGAGAGCATCAGCTGTATGCTAAGTTCAGTAAATGTGAGTTCTGGTTGAAGGAAGTTGGATTCTTAGGCCATGTGCTGTCAGCAGGAGGAATATCGGTAGATCCCAAGAAGATCAAATCAGTCCTGGAATGGGAAGCCCCTACCACTCAAACGGAAGTTAGAGGTTTCCTCGGATTAGCAGGATATTACCGCAAGTTCGTCGAAGGATTTTCCAGTATTGCCCGTCCAATGACCCAATTGTTGAAGAAGGACAAGAAGTTTGAATGGACCCCTAAGTGTGAAGAGAGTTTTCAAGAGCTCAAGAAGCGATTGGTGACCGCCCCTGTCCTAACCATGCCCGATATCACCAAGAATTTTGATGTCTATTGCGACGCTTCCAAACTTGGACTTGGTTGCGTACTGATGCAAGAAGGAAAGGTCATAGCCTACCTCTCTAGGCAGCTTAAACCTCATGAAGAGAATTATCCAACCCATGATCTAGAGTTAGCAGCCGTGGTTCTAGCTCTGAAGACTTGGAGGCATTATTTGATGGGCAACCGTTGTGAGATCTATTCTGACCACAAGAGTTTGAAGTATATATTCACCCAGAAGGAGTTGAACATGAGGCAAAGGAGATGGATAGAGTTGATCAAGGATTATGATCTGGAAATTCACTATCACCCTGGTAAGGCCAATGTAGTGGCCGATGCGTTGAGTAGAAAGCCGTGTTCGTTGAATATGAGGATCAAGGAAGAGCAACCTATGTTGCACCAAGAGTTTGAAAGATTTGGATTGGAGCTAGTCAGTCAAGGATTCCTCGCCAACCTTGAGTTTCAACCCACCTTGATGAGCCAAATCAAAGAAGCCCAGAAGGGAAATGAGAGTATTGAAGGAATCAAGCGCAGAATTGGTTCCGGCAAGGTGCCAGGATTTGAAGAAGATGATCAAGGAGTTCTTTGGTACAAAGGCCGTATTTGTGTGCCCGCTGACTCAGAATTGAAGGAAGTAATTATGAAGGAAGCCCATGAGACACCTTACTCCATCCACCCTGGTGGAACTAAGATGTACCAAGATTTGAAGGAACAATTTTGGTGGCATGGAATGAAGCGCGAGATTGCATCGTTTATATCCAAGTGTGATATCTGTCAAAGAGTCAAGGCTGAACATCGACGTCCTGCTGGTTTGCTGCAACCTTTGCAAGTTCCGGAGTGGAAGTGGGATTCTGTTGGAATGGATTTCATCACTGGATTTCCAAAGTCTAGCCGTGGAAATGACTCTATTTGGGTCATTGTGGATAGACTAACCAAAGTGGCCCACTTTATTCCTGTCAAGACCACTCATCGCTCAGATCAGCTAGCAGATCTGTATCTATCCAGAATTGTCAGTTTGCATGGAATCCCTAAAATCATAGTTTCTGATCGAGGAACCCAATTCACCTCGAGATTTTGGAAAAGCTTACATCAAGCTTTGGGAACCAAGTTAGCCTTCAGCACAGCTTACCACCCTCAGACTGATGGACAGACTGAAAGAGTAAATCAAATACTTGAAGATATGTTGAGAGCCTGTGTTCTAGCTTATGGAACGAAGTGGGAAGACTGTCTGCCTTTCGCGGAGTTTTCGTATAACAACAGTTATCAAGCCAGTTTGCAAATGGCCCCATTTGAAGCTTTGTACGGAAGAAAATGTCGTACCCCTCTGAATTGGTCAGAAACCGGAGACAGCCAGATTTTTGGACCGGATATTCTGCAAGAAGCCGAGGAGAAAGTTCGCATGATTCGTGAATACCTCAAGGCAGCCCAATCAAGACAAAAGAGTTATGCCGACAAGAGACGTCGAGAACTGACCTTCCAGATTGGAGACTTTGTTTATCTTAGAGTATCACCTCTCAAGGGAATGCAAAGATTCCAAGTAAAAGGAAAGCTTGCCCCAAGATATATTGGACCCTTCAAGATACTAGACCGCAGAGGAGAAGTGTCTTATCAGTTGGAAATGCCCCCTGAATTGTCTGAAGTACACGATGTCTTTCACGTGTCGTTACTTCGGAAATGTCTTGAAATTCCGGAGAAGCCCGAAGTCTTCAAGAATATTGATCACCGTTCTGTGGACATCAACAAGGACTTGACCTATCGTGAAATGCCGATCCGTATCCTTGAGGAAGCTTATCGAACCACTCGAACCCGAAGCATCAAATTTCTGAAAGTTCAGTGGAGTAATCACACCGAAGAGGAAGCCACTTGGGAACGAGAAGATTACCTTCAGAAAGAATTTCCCAATCTTTTCAGTTCTTAATTAGTGAATCTCGGGGACGAGATTCTTTTTAAGGGGGGAAGATTGTAACAACTCAGAATTTGTAACCCAACTCTTATTAAATAAAGAGTCAAAAATTGGACCCAAATAAAACTTTTTCTTCAATATTGCATGCACACATGCATTCTCTTTATTTGTATTTCTATGATTTTATGTGTGTTCTTTTGCTTGAGCATTGGTTAAACAATTCTAAGGGAACCAAGAGAAACAACTAAGAAAGACATTAGGAACCAAAAGAACCAAAAATAAGAATAGGTAAGAAAAAGATAAAGTTAATATGATCTAGAAACTATTAATGACTACACCACTTTGAGCCCTTATATTAAGAAATCTGCAGCTCACCTTCTTGTTTGGCCAACTAGTTGAGCTTAACCAAGTTATGGACTAACTCAACCAACAAAGAGCTACCAAAAATTCAAATTGGAACATCACTCAAACTTGAGCCAAAGTTTGAATCTGAAACAGCAACTATACTCAAATTTGAAATATAAATTTTTGCAAAACTCATTATTTCTCCAGAACAAAAATATGCCTGGGTACCTTATCCAATATGATGAGCACCCAAAGTGGCAAATTTGAAAAATTCGAATTTTTAGTTCTTGTAAGCATTTCGTCGAACACCTGCAGAAGAAAATCAAACCAAATCCAACTTCACTGTGCTGCACTGTGCTAGCTCGCTGCAGCCCTGTTGCCATGCCTCTGGACGGTGCCCTGGTCGAACCCAGTTCCCTCTGCCCCGACCCAAGCCCTGGAAGAAGGAGGAGAAGAGAAGCCAGCACCCCAGGACCCCCGCTCTTCTTCCCAGCAGCCTGCACGTCGACGACCACCCTGCCCTCGCCAGAGGAGACCTACAGGACCCCGCGGCCGACCCAGCAACCCCCCAGCACGCAAGCATGGCCGCCGTGGCCGGAGAGGCCGTCGCACGCCGCCAGGACCCCCGTGCAGTGAAGCTTTTGGTCGCCTGGTTCCTCGTCGCCTCGGCCTATATAAACCCCCCTCCGATCAAACGGAGATACTCACCCAGCCACCAGCTACCTCCCAGACATCACCGCTTCTTCCCTCTCGCTCTGCTTCGCCGTAGCCAACCTCGCCGGCGCGGTACTGGACAGGAGCAGCGCCGCCGCGTTCGAGCACCGGGAGGCAAACTTCTGCAGGGAATCGGAGGAGGAGGAGTACCGCAGCCGATCCCGAGCGTCGCCGTCGAGCCCTGCTTCCCCTACGCCTCGCCATCGCCGTCGAACATTCGTCTCTGCTCGCAGGTGAGCCCCCGCTGTGACTGAGGAAGAAGATGATCGTGAACCGTTAGATCGAGATCGGACGATAACTTACCGATTCGGGTTTTGAATTAGGTCTGACGTCGTGGCCCCACCTGTCAGTACCGATTTTTA
The DNA here is from genome assembly GCA_007115705.1 of Dactylis glomerata. Lineage (NCBI taxonomy): Eukaryota > Viridiplantae > Streptophyta > Magnoliopsida > Poales > Poaceae > Dactylis > Dactylis glomerata. Next base: position 47,132 of record QXEO01001317.1, read on the forward strand.
TTCCCCCGCCCCGCAGCGAAACGTTTTCTGGGCCGGCCCGTTCGGGGTCTGCTCAGGCTTGGCCCGTTTGGTTAGAAATCAACCCGATTCGTTTTTAATTAATTCCCGCCCTTTTTCTTTTATTTCAAAACTGTTTCAAATGGTATTTTCAAACTTAAATTCCTAGAGTTTTATAAGTCCAAATTTAGCAAATAAATATTCGTTGGAAAGCTTATAACATGCTCTATCCAATGGTACTGGTTAGATCTCCAAAACAGTTAAGAATAAAAATGGTTATGAATAGTGTGACCCTAGCTTGTGAATTAATGAAAGATTTCTAGAAAATTATTTAAGCCATCAATAATCATGAAAATTAAAATGTGAACTTACTAATGACCCCTCTTACTGTTAGCCAACACTAATCTACCCAAACCATATTAGTGTGACCATTTAGACCCTAACCCAAACCTATTTGTTAGCATAAAATGATAGAGCCCTAATGCACACTTAGAAGTAATTGCCCTCTTTACCCATTTCACTTAGTGGATCATTCCCACTTAAACTTGCCCTAGTAACCCTAAATCAACCCCAATGCTGCACCAGTGAACCACCTAGGCCACTTAGCAAAGAATCTAGTATGCACACTTGAAGAAAAACTTAGAAGAAGGACTTATCTACCAACACATAAAATGCAACATGACTCAAATTGCAACCGGAATTAAAATACAACCTAAAGAATATTGTTTGAAAGTAAGCATGAGTGCTTGGTGTGTTGTTAGCTTGGTGAAGTGATGGTGTGTTTGTGTTTATTCGTTATTAGACGCTAGTGTTGCCGAGGAGGATATTGGAGGGGATTATTATTATCCAGAAGAAGAAGAGAACCCCGGACACTTTGCCAACCAAGGCAAGCCATCTTTTGATTCATACTCCCACTACCTAGTTTTAATACTGCATTCTACTTGTTTTAAGTAAATTGCATGATTGAATTGCTAGAGTAGAATGATAGAAGTAAATTGCATGATTGAATTGCTAGAGTAGAATGATAGAAGCATATTGATGTCTTGGTTATCAAGAGCATCAAGCTGAGTTTATCCAACCATAGTAGTAGTACTATCACTCAATGTAGTTGCTTAGTCGCTAATAAAGGTTGAGGCTATCTCGGGAGGAACCCCATTTGAAAGGTGGTGACTTGACCTTGAAACTTGAAATGGGAGATTGCTCCTACATGATGGCTTTATGAAAGAAAATAATCTGGACTAAGAACTATGAAATGTATTTCTCAAATGACAACGAGTGATGTACATGGGTGCCAACTATACCGTACAACCACGTTACCCCTATATGGGAAGGGGCTTAATCCGTAGTTTGTTGATCTTAGTATGGGAGGTCTTGCATAAAATCTTCATGGAAGGACTCCACGGGCGGATACTTCTTGACCAAGTGGATTCCACTAACCCGGTCTCCGGGATGGGCATAACTAGAGGCGCCGGAGCGGGAAGTCCGTATCCCGGGCTCTAGGGAAGGATCCTATACTAGGATGAGCAAGTGAAAGAATTTGTTTGATTATCTGAAAGCCGCATACCTTTGTGTATAGCGAACCGTGGATTTCTCCCGGCAGATGTATCGAATCTTGTGGGTAAAGTGTACCCCCTCTGCAGAGGTTTTTCAACTATTCGAATAGCGAGTCCTCGGTCATGGACGGTTGGCAAACTCTACCTGGCTTTGTCAAGAATAAAAAGAACAAGGGTGAACCTGGTGAATGACATGAATTTGAATTGACATGACTGACCGGGATCTTGACACATTGAAGTTCCTCTTAGAATGAACTTAGAGAACTAAACCTCTTTTCTACAAATGAGCATTCTTGGAAATAAACTAGCTTTTGCAAACCAACTTAGTGCTTAGTCCACTATACCCAACCTTGCATATCTACTTCATCTCTTCATTTATAAGATGGTTTGCGAGTGCATCCAATGTACTCACGGCTGTGTCCCTGGCTATCAACTTGGCCAGACTATGGGGAGAATACCAGGAGGAAGGGTATGAAGAAAGAGTTCCAAAACTAAGCTCGTCTCCGTGAGTCGCCAATTGCCTGTAGGGAGAAGGCATGGGCCGAAGACGGTATTTCCGCTGCTATA
>QXEO01001318.1:0-27958 GCA_007115705.1 Dactylis glomerata
TATCGCTGCTTTGTGACCCTTTGCGAGTCATTCCTAGGGATTGAGCCCCATTTTCTTCTTTGGAGATCTATCTTCCAGCTCCACCCCAGCGTTGCTTTAGCCAGGAAACCCGAACTGGGCGGTGCTGTCGTCTCTGTGCGCCCTGAGGCGCAGTATCTGGAATTTTCTATGTCTGCGTCAGTCCAAGGTTGGAGGACAAAATGGTTTTACATCAAAGACCGTAAGGCCTCCTCCGAAGATGAATATGGCCTAGCCCCCTTTGACGCCTCCAAGGAGCTAAAGAAATTGGCATCATGGGATTTGCCTCCCTCAGATGCTGAAATGGAGCATATTGCTCCTCTATTGACCCACATCCAGGTGCTAAAAGGAGGTAAAGGAGGCGCATTGTCGGGTATTCAGCTCATGGCATTCTTTGTGCAACGTCGAGTCCAACCCCTGCAGCATCGCCTTGCCAAACTTTGGAGCTACTCTGGCTTGGAGGATCCTTCTCGCATCTCTGAAGATCTAATGGAGAAGCAAGAAGTTGACAAGCGAGTTAGGAGCCTCACCAAGCTCACCAAGGACCATGCGGTTGCTGAATTGGCTGCTAATTACTTCGACTCTGTGCATCCCCTACCCGAGGTACATACTTGTTTGCTTTGTACTCTTGTTGTCAAATTCATCGGTTTCGAGCTGTGTTTACCTTTGTATCTGTTACTTTGCTGACTTGTTCGCTTGTAGGACCACCAATTCCTCGTTTTGTGCCCTCCTCTTCCAAAGGAAGGGCCTCTTCCAGCTGATCTGGCCTCTTCTGTATCTAAAGCCCCCGAGGCTGAAGAAAATCAGGACAGAGATGAAGCCGAAGAATCGAAAGAGGATACCAGCTCGACGACATTGCCTCCTCCTGTGCTTTCTGAAGACACTGGTGCGGACAAAAAGAGGAAGCGTGTCGACGAGTTTATTTCTTCGAGTACCTCTCTGCAGAGAACAGCGGCTAATAAAGCCCTGTTCTAGAAGATGTCGAATTCTTCGACCTCCTGGCATCGTAAGTGTTCTGCGAGTTCTGCGATTGCACTGTACTCGCTCTCTTTCTTTCGGGTTGTACATAACCTGTTTCCTCTTGCAGTGATGACGAAGAGCCGCAAAGGGATACTACGGCTGCTCCTTCTACTCAGGCTGTAATTGCTGATGAGCCTTCCGCACAAGAGACTGAGCCGGCTATGCAGGCACCGAGGACCACTAGGGCTTCTGTCAAGAAGATCCCTGTGACCCGAAGCACCAAGCGGTCGAAAAAATCCAATGAAGCCGACGTTTCTCTTGAAGCCCATGAATCCGCGGTCTCCATTGATGATGTGAGTAAATGTCCTTGACTTGCTTTCCTTGCATGAACTATGCTCTTATGCGTCCTTCCTTTGCCAGGCATTGATGACGAAATTTGTCACCTTGGGCACCGAGTGTACTAAGTATCTAAAGGTTGCGAAAGCTTCTGAAGGTAAATTATTTTGTCTTGGCTCTTTCTTGCCCTGTATGCTTCTCTTTGCTGTGTGTTTGACTTCTTTCCTTTCTTTGCTGGACTGCAGATGCTCTAGCATCAGCCAATGCCCGCATTGCATCGGTGGAAGCCAAGCTCAGTGCTTTGTGGAAAGCCTATGACGTTGCGACCGCCGCCAAAGCAAGTGCTGAGAAGTCACAGAAGTCAGCACTGGCTAAGGCAAAGAAAACAGAAAAGGCTTTGGCCGATGCTAACAAAGAGCATTCCTAGCGAGAGCAAGCTGTGGCGGAGCGTCTACGCACGATGTCTGCTGCTGCTGGAGGTACATACTCACCTTGTCTTCTTCTTCGACTGATGTTGCTTTCTTGTACTTGCTAATACTTTCCTTTCCTGCTTTTTCCTTGTCCCCTTTGTTGTACAGGATTTACTGGGGTGTCTTTGTCTACTCTGCAACCGGGGGATGATCCTCTGATGACTACGGTTAACTTACTCGAAGCAAACTGGATATCTATCCAGGAGATCTTTGAGTTGGTGAGCCGCGTTCTGACGCTGATGTTCATCGGATTGTGGCCCACGAAAAGGCGGAGGTTCCGAACAATGACTTGAAGAAACTTGCCGAAGCCTTCGATACGACTGACGACCCCGTCCTCTAACTGAAGGGGCTTTCTTTGAAGCGAGGTGCTAAGGGTGCTATCGCACTTTCTTATGCACATGGTGTAGATTTCGACTGGGAGAAGGTTAGCTCTCCTCATGCCCGCACCCGCTCAGAGTTAAAGGCTTTCTTCGAGAAGGCGAAGAAGTTTGCGCCCGCCCTGGTATCGATTATTTCTCCTTTGGCTACTTCCGCGACTTCTATGGCGCCAACTCCCTTGACTTCAGCGACGGAAGAGCCCGCGCCTCCTTCAACTACTGGCAATGCTTTTGCCATGCCTTCCTCCGCCACGGAGCAAAATGCTGAGGTGGCGTAGATTCAGCCTCTTATTGTAATTTCCAATTTCTGCTTTTGGTGTAAAACCTTTAGTCGTGTGCAACCCGAGAACTTTAGTCAGAGGGTTTGCACCTATGTAAATATGCTTCTTTTCTATTATATCGTGTTGGCTTCTGAAATGCTTCTCCTTTCTTTTCTTTTGGCTTCTAGTCTATGCGTATTGATGATCCTCCAAGTCGCGACCATGCTCCCTCTGGTGTTTCTGACTCTAAAGCTTCGTCTCCTCCTCGCCGCTGTTGTCAATGTGCTGAATACTCTTCAAGGATTTCGGATCTTGAGAATCGCTTGACTTTAGCCAAACGCCAAGCGCAGATGACTATAGATAAAGCTAGCAAAGCTTGTGGTTTGATGAAGCAGATATCTGTTCTCGACGATAAGGTATCCAGTCTGATGGCGAAAATTGTGCATCATGAGGAATACGACTTTTTTCTCATCGGCATTATCAAGTCTGCCTGCGAGATGTTGCGATGTAAGATTCCTTGCGACTTCTCTTTTTTCCCCTTTTTTTACTGCTACTTTGTGATATCCTTTGTTATCTTTAGGCACTTGTTTGGATTTTGCTGCTGAAGATCGTCGGGTTACCGAGCGCAATGCGGCTCTGGAAATGTCAGTGGGTATCGAGACTTTGTGGTCTGATCCTCGCCGCCGCCGTGCTATCGTATTGCTTCAGCACCGCGCCCAGCATATCGGCGAGTCAGTTGATGGTTGCCGAAGAGCTCTCATAACTATGCATTCTGTCATGCTTCCTCGCAATCCTCTGCCTGGAAGTTTCCCACAGCTTCTCGATACTTTCAGATCCAGTCAGCGTATTCATCGGTTGATAGAGATAAACTTAGTGGCATGTGCCAATTTTGCTCTTGGGTGGATGCGTAAGTGGCACCCAAGACTTAATTATAGCTCTATGTCTCTGAGTTTGGCTCCAGGTGGAGCTAGTCTGTGAGTACATGTGGAGAGTACCTTGCAGCCTGCTCGAAGGATTATTGCTAGGCTGTTGCGAGCGGATGCCGCGTTTTTCCGCGAGTGTCACTATTTAGATCATTTAGGTGTAGATGATTCTGATAACCCGATGTTGTAATACTTGTGTGTAGAATGCGAGAGTTTCTTATTCCATGACTGTATGTCTGGAATCTGTTCTCAGGGCGTTTTTGTGCATTTGCCACATATTTCTTTTGAGAGACTTCGTAAACTCGAATATGAGGAACGTTTTTTCTTTATTATACTTGTAATGTAAGATACATGGGGTGACCCAAGAGATCCGGCCTATGACCTGTGTTCATGATCTAGAGGACATTGCCCTGGGATGACTCGTGGCTTTTATAGCCTTATTCTTCTACTCTACTTTGCTGTTCTTTATACCGTCGTGGCCTTCTCTTCTTCTTCTGTAACTTTGTCTTCTCCTGATGCTTCTACTCGTGGTTTCTTCATCTCTGGCTCTGCAGTGCGTCCTTCTAGTAGCTTGACGCCTTCTATAGTCGTGATTTTCACCTTCTCTACATAGTTGGCTATCATGCAAAAGTTTTGCGCCATCTTGTGGAACTCTTTGTCGCATAGGTCTGAAACCTCGAAGCTTCCCTTCACTGTGATTATTCCCTTTGGTCCTGGCATCTTGAGTACTAGATACGTATAGTGAGGTACTGCCATGAATCGCGAAAACGCGGGTCGCCCGAGGATCGCATGATACTGAGATGGCCAGTCCATGACTTCGAAGTCTAGCTTTTCTCTTCTGTAATTTTGTCGGTTGCCGAAGCAAACGTTGAGTGCTATCCGACCTAGTGGATAATTGGCACTTCCTGATACTATCCCATGAAAGGAACAGTCTGTTGGCTTCAGGAACTCTAGTGATATATGCATTGCTCTGAGCGTTTTCGCATATATCAAATTGATTCCACTTCCTGCGTCCATGAATATTCTGTCGACATCATACGCGCCGATTTGAGCTTTGAGTACCAAGGGCGCGTTTCCCGGCCAAGGTACTATTATAGGGTGATCTTCTCTGTTGAACTCGATTGGTTGTTCTGACCAGTGTAGATATTCTATTGTAGCTGGAGGTGATGTAACTTCTAGATTGACTTGTCGGGTAATGCTTTCTTCTTCTTTGTTCGACTTGGGCACAGGTTGTATCATTGCTATGATGTGCCCCTTAGATGGAACGTACCCTCCATCATCATCGTGTCCCTGGTTTGGCTGGTCTTGTCCTTGAGGGGCTCCATTGTTCCCTTGTTGATTTGTGGGAGGCTTGTTGCTTCCTTCGTATCCTTGTCGCTTTACTTCGGTTTGCTTACTTAATGCTGCCTCTTTTAGCTTCAAAAATGTTGTGCAATCTTTCATTGCATGCCTAGATACTCACTTTCCATCGAAGAATGCTGAGTGTATATGACAAGGTCCGTTTAGCATGTCTTCTGGCGACGGGTTATACTCTCTGGATTCTCTTGTGGGAAACTTTTTATAGTCCTCTTTTCCGTAGCTTCTATATCCCGAACTTCTGCGATCACTCCCTTGGTAGTTGTTGTCCTTATATCCCGTGGCTACTTGGCTGTGGAAGCCGTAGTTGTCGTAATTGCGGGACCTTCTTCTTTGACTTCCATATCTGTTTCTTCTATCGTCCTCTGGCGATCGTGTCCGCTTGTTGTTGCATGCGTCTTCTCCGTGTGTGATGGCTAGATGAATGACCAGCCCGTTGGGAACCCCAAGAGGAAGGTGTGAAGAATATAGCAGCAAGTTTCCCTCAATTAAGAAACCAAGGTTTAATATCGTTCAGGAGAAGAGCGGACAATACGACTGAAGGTGATGCGGACTGGCTTAGTAACACTCCAACAAGGGCGCCGTTTACGACACTTGTTGACTCGTCTTCAGCCAATAGCAACGTGGAACCTGCACATAACACAACCAAATACTTTGTTCCCAACTTGCGATGAGGTTGTCAATCTCACCGGTTTGCTTGAAACAAAGGGTATGAGCGTATCGAGTGGAAAGTGATAATAGTATGCGAGTAAAGTAAACAGTGCGAGTAAAGTAAATAGGTGATAGCAATATGATGGAAATAAGACCGGGGTCCATAGTTCACTAGTGGTGTCTCTCCATAAGATAAATAACACATGCTGGGTAAACAAATTACAGTTGGGCAATTGATAGAATAAAGATAAACGTGATATGTCAAGAAGATCACTATGCGATTTACTCTGGGCATTACAACAAAATACATAGACCGCCATCCAACTGCATCTATGACTAATAATCCACTGCTGACTTGTAGCAGACGGTCCTTGTGCGTGGTGAATAACCAGCCCGTTGGGAACCCCAAGAGGAAGGTGTGATGAGTATAGCAGCTAGTTTTCCCTCAGTTAACAAACCAAGGTTTATCGTTCTTGGAAAGGAGAGACAAACGACTGAAGGTGATGCTTGCTAGCTTGCGACAGCTTCGGACAATTTATATATGGCGCCTCGTCCAAGCTTTGCTTGCTAGCTGCAATGCGGAACCTGCACACAAACAACCAAGTACTTTGTTCCCAACTTGCGATGAGGTTGTCAATCTCACCGGTTTGCTTGAAACAAAGGTTATGAGCGTATCGAGTGGAAAACAATAGATTATGCGAGTAAAGTAAACAGTGCGAGTAAAGTAAATAGGTGATAGCAATAAGATGGAAATAGGACCGGGATCCACAGTTCACTAGTGGTGTCTCTCCATAAGATAAATAACACATGCTGGGTAAACAAATTACAGTTGGGCAATTGATAGAATAAAGATAAACGTGATATGTCAAGAAGATCACTATGAGATTTACTCTGGGCATTACAACAAAATACATAGACCGCCATCCAACTGCATCTATGACTAATAATCCACTTGTGGCGAATCAATCCGAGAACTCCACAAGTATTAAGTTGCGAACAACAGATAATTGCATTAAGCAAAGTGTGTAATGTAAACAAAGCATATGCCCTTGAGCATATGAATGTTGTTTTCTCCCTAGTAGCAACAGCACATCTACAACCTTAGAGGTTTCTGTCACTCCCCCAGGTTAAATAGAGGCATGAACCCACCATCGAGCATAAATACCCCCTCTTGGAGTCACTAGCAACTACTCGGCCAAGATAGCTACTAACAATGGAGAGCATGCAAGATCATAAAAAACATAGAGATAACAAAAGATAATATTCAGTACAGCAACTCAATCATAAACACCAATATTCATTGGATCCCAACAAACCAAACATGTAGAATTACATAACGGTGATCTCAATCATGTAGGGCAGCTCATGAGATCTAAACATGAAGCACATGGTGGAGGAGACAACCATCTAGCTACTGCTATGGACCCATAGTCCAAGGTAGAATACTCACTCATCGCTCCGGAGGCAAGCATGGCGATGAAGAAGACCTCCGGTGGTGATTCCCCTCTCCGGCAGGGTGCCGGGAAGAGCTTCTGGACCCTCCCGATCTTCGGGTCGACGGCGCCGGCGGATCGCGATGTGTTCTGGAAAAGTGATCGGGTACTTAGGTTTTTTCCGTCGGGGGGTCTTTATAGGCGAAGGGGCGATGTCAGAGGAGGACCCAGGTGCCCTCACGCCAGGCTCGCGCGGCCAGGGCCCTGGCCGCGCCGCCCTGGCGTGTGGGGCCCTGGTGGCCCACCTCCTACTCTCCTTCGGATCTCTGGAAGCTTCCGGGTCAAATAAGACTTCAGGAACTTGTTTCGTCCAATTACGAGAATATTTCCTGTGTATCACTTCTGAAACACAAAAATAGCAGAAAATAGGGAACTGGCACTGTGGCGACTTGTTAATAGGTTAGTTCTGGAAAATGCATAAAAGTGCCACGAAGTGTAACAAAACATTAGGCAAATGGTGTAAAAATAAGCATGGAGCATCAAAAATTATAGATACGTTGGAGACGTATCAAGCATCCCCAAGCTTAACTCCTGCTCGTCCTCGAGTAGGTAAGTGATAACAAAAGAATAATTTTTGAGGTGACATGCACCTACACAATCTTGATCATGTATGTAAGCATTTGTGAGCTGGGATCATAAGAACTTAAAACATGGGCATGAAGATATAATCTTGACAATAAGAACTTAGCAACCATGTTGTAAACATGCACATGAACACAAACAAAAGATCATGAAAATGAAACAATGAAAGTCAAACGTGTGTTCAAATCATAAGGAAAAACATACAAATGGTTTTCAGCATGTCCTTCAAAGAGAGCAAAACATAAATGCATAGGACACCTTCAAGTTTAAGAGGGCGACTTGATACAAATAATTTGAGAACAAGTGAAACCAACAATATGAATTAATCAATGAACTTTGGGACAATGCATATTACACTAAGAATGACAACTATGCTCTCTTAATTGTGCATAAAGATAGAAGGTGGTGACTCAACATAAAAGTAGAAGAAAGACCCTTCACAGAGGGAAGCAGTGATTGCAAGTTTTATAACCTTCAAAAATTATGGCACTTACCGGCTTTGAGCTCTCATTGCCCCCATCATAAGCATCTTGAATGGTTAAAGTTAATACGAGAACAATTATGATGCATATGCTTGACAAATCATAAGTTGAAAACCTCGTGCCCCGTGAATACGAGTACCCAAACCTCATGCTACTTTACTTAGAGTCCCAAGCAAGGCTCTTGTCATTGTAAGTATATGCATATCATTGAGAACCGCCAATGGGGTACCTCCGTGCCCGATGACATGGAACAAGCCCACACCAAAATGATAGGACAAGCAGACAATGAACACCTCGACATCTCTTTTATTTGCCTTTTGTTTAGCTTTTTATTGTGAGATGCGTCGTCGAATGTTCACCATGGGCATGCTGCAAATTTCCACCATGAATTATGCATGGCTTAGATTAGCAGCCCGGCGTTTCCCTAACACATATACAAACTCCATGATCCTCACAAGATTCCCAATTCATTTCACACCGCGGGCATCCATAAACAAAAGATCACGATATCAACTCAAATAAGAAGTGCAATGTTGAAAGCTTGCCCCATGACTGCATGGCTGGGCTAGTCTCCAACTTACAACTTGCAAGCATAACAACTCAACATAAGACACCACAATGTCAAATTTTTAAGAACAGGAAAAAGTAAAGTGTGCCTTCCGGTTCATGAGAGCTTTACTGACCGAATTTCGCATAACACTGGTAAGAGTTTAATTTGAAGAGAAAATAAAAGCAAGTCAAATTTACTTGGAATAGCAAATTGCTAGTAGGTATGTATGGTGGACATTTTGGAAAACTTTGGCTTTTAGGAGTTGGATGTACGAGTAGAGCTCATACTCAGTACAAGGCGAGGGCTAGCAAAAGACTGGGAGCGACCAACTAAGAGAGCAGTAATGGCCATAATCATGCAAAGCGACAAAGTGACATTAAAAGAAGCATAAGATGGCATCAAAAGTCAAAAACTAAATGATCATGAAGGCTATTGGCGACTTTGTAAGAGTCTAACATGTGTGAGCATGCGCCAAGTCAACCCAAATAAAGCATCAAGGAGAAAACCAAAATAATGCTTCCATACAATAAAAACAACGCATGCTTTTTTCAAAGGCTCATTAAGCAATCTCAATTATTTGAGACAAGTCATGCTACAGCAAAAACCACTAAGCATACTATCAAAAAGACAACAAGCATGACATGAAAAAGCCTAAGCCGCAGTCTACACAAGCTCCTTCTTGTACCACTTTTTTGCATAAAGCTTTTTCTCTTTTCCAACACCATTTGAAATTTTTATAACCACCTCTTTTGATGAAAACCAATAAAGATCAGAGGCAAAAATGCACCTTGATGAAAATACATGACAAGGTCTGAACGCAAATCAAGGCGAAAACAAAAACCAAAAGCAGTAGCGGAAAAAGAAGAACACTTGGTTTTTGATAAAAGTGAAAACTAGAGCGTTCTTGGCAAATGAAAAGCAAGGCAACTTCTCCAAAAGAAATTTGTTGGGGTCGAACAATTTATTGCAGCAAACAAAACAAAACTAACTAACTAAGAAAACTAAAACAACTGACGCTCCAATAAAAACACATAGTGCATGAAGCAATAAAAATATAGTGTCTTGAAAGGTGACCTGATTTTTGCCGATGAAGAAGGGGTGCCTCGGGGGCATCCCCAAGCTTTGACGCGTGTACTTCTTGGATATTTCTTGGGGTGATGTATGGGCATCCCCAAGCTTGAGCTTTTGTCCATTCTTCAACTCATCTCATTATTCTCCAATCCCTACACTTGAAAACTTCCTTCATACAAAACTAAACACAAATCTATTAGCAACATTAGTGTTACATGACATATAATCAACCTCTTTTTGCTTCAGGTTTCAACCCAAAACCACCACATATAAAGTTTATACTACTGTAGCAACTTCCCAAAAAGTTCCGTGATCAAAAGAACTAAAAAACAAAACGATAAAGCGGCAAAAACGAATAGTGGCAGAAATCTGTCAAAACAGAACAGCTGAAAAAGGTCGAATTTTTTAGGGGTTTTATGTTGCTGAAATAAAAAAAGTGTTCACCTAATGAACGTTTGGATATAACCTGGGGCATATGCACAAGAAATTTCAGGTCCAAAAGATATACAGAGAATTTATACGAATTTTTACGGTGCAGCACCGAAAACAGTTTCAGGACAGCAACATCCCCAAATCTTTACCTCACTCGAATTAGAGGCTTCTCTTGGCACAACAATAAAAAAAAGGATAAGGAGCGGTCATTATAGTAGTAATGACTTCCAAGACTCAAATAAAATAAAAAGTACTGAATGAAAACATTGGGTTATCTCCCAAGAGTGCTTTTCTTTAACGCCTTTGAGCTAGGCGCAAAAAATTGCGAATCTAGTAACATCAAGAGATGAAGCATCAAGCTCATGATTTGCTCTAAGAATAGAGTCAAAAAGCAATTTCTTTATCTTCCTAGGGAAGTGTTCCATACCTTTCTTGAGTGGAAATTGATATTTGATGGTGCCTTCCCTCATATCGATGATGGCACCTACAGTTCGAAGAAAAGGTCTTCCCAAAATAATAGGACATGAATCATGGCATTCAACGTCCATAACGAGAAAATCAACGGGAACAAGGTTATTGTTAACCACAATAAGAACATCATTAATCCTTCCCAAAGATTTCTTCTTAGCAAAATCAGCAATAGGAACATCATAATAACATTTTTCAAGCGGTGGTAAATCAAGCATGTCATAAATTTTTCTAGGCATGATAGAAATACTAGCACCTAGATCACATAAAGCATGGCAATCAAAACCATTAACATGCATATCAATGATGGGTTCCCAACCATCTTCTAACTTCTTAGGAACAGAAGCTTTTTGCTGCAACTTTTCATCCCTAATTTTTATGAGAGCATTGGTAATATGCTTAGTAAAAGCAATATTTAAAGAACTAGCATTGGGAGTCAAAGCAAGCTTTTGCAAGAACAAAATAACTTCAGATATATTGCAGCCATCAACATCAAAATCATTAAAAGAAGTAGAGCTATCATCTCCTACACTCCAAAAAATTTCAGCACTCTATTGAGAAAAAGTTTTGGCAGTTTTAGGCTTTTTAGCACAAGGAGTGGGAGTTTTCTCTACACTAATCAAAGTAAGAGGATTTCTAGCATTAGGAGCAACATCATCAGAGGTAATAATAGTAGAAACTTTCATATTCCTAGCAATCTCATCCTCTCTTTTCTATCTAGCATGCAATTCTGCTAACAATCTAAGATTTTCATCAATTCCAACTTGAATAGAATTAGCAGTAGCAAAAACATTGTTCTCTTTCACATTATTAGGCAACACTTTTAATTTCAGAAGTTCAACATCATGAGCAAGGCTATCAACTTTAGAAGCAAGAATATCAATTTTGCCTAATTTTTCCTCAACAAACTAGTTAAAAGGAGATTGTTTTACCATGAAGTCTTTGAGCATGATTTCAAGTTCGGAGGGCGCGGCCCTAGTGTTGTTGTAGGAATTACCATAAGAGTTACCATAACCATTACCATTAGTAGAAGGATACGGCCTATAATTGTTACTAGCAAAATTGTTCCCATAAGCATTGTTGTTAAAATTGTTGTTTCTACTGAAGTTCATGTCAACATGCTCTTCTTGAGCAGCCAAAGAGGCTAAAGGAACATTTTTAGGATCAACATGAGTCCTATCATTAGCAAGCATAGACATAATGGTATCAATCTTATCACTCAAGGAAGAGGTTTCCTCGACAGAATTTACCTTCTTACCTTGTGGAGCTCTCTCGGTGTGCCATTCGGAATAATTTATCATCATGTTGTCAAGTAGCTTTGTTGCGGCGCCCAAGGTAAGGGACATAAGAGTGCCTCCAGCAGCTGAATCAAGTAGGTTCCTCGAAGAAAAATTCAGTCCTGCATAAAAAGTTTGAACACTCATCCAAGTAGTCAGTCCATGAGTGGGACAATTCTTTATCATAGATTTCATTCTTTCCCAAGCTTGAGCAGCATGTTCATTATCAAATTGACTAAACTTCATAATATTGGTACGCAGAGATATAATTTTAGCAGGAGGATAATATATACCAATAGAAGCATCCTTACACTTAGCCCATGAATCAATACTATTCTTAGTCAAAGACAGCAACCAATCTTTAGCTTTTCCTCTCAAAGAAAAAGGAAACAACTTGAACTTAATAATATCACTTTCTATATCCTTATATTTTTGCATCTCACATAGCTCAACAAAATTGTTGAGATGAGCTGCAGCATCTTCAGTACTAGCACCAGAAAATTGCTCTTTCATAACAAGGTTCAATAAAGCAGGCTTAATCTCATAAAAGTTTGTAGCAGTAGCAGGTGGCGCAATAGGAGAGCAGATAAAATCACTATTGTTTGTGCTAGTAAAGTCACACAACTTGGTGTTTTCAGCAGTAGCCATTTCAGCAAAACTAAAGTAGACAGGTAAAAACAACTACCAAGGATTCTATTTTTTTTGGGTTTTTGATATAAAACGATGCAGGTAAAAATAAAGTAAAGCAAAACAATAAAACAAAGTAAAGGATGTGTGTGCGAAAAACTCCCCTTGCAGAGGTCTTCCACTTCTTCCCCGACAACGGCGCCAGAAAATTGCTTGCTAGCTGTTTTATGGTGCCAAGTTGACGGGGGAAATATAGCTGATGTAGGAGTTTCTTCTTCTTGAATTCCCCGGCAACGGCGCCAGAAAATTGCTTGATGGCTAGATGAATGACCAGCCCGTTGGGAACCCCAAGAGCAAGGTGTGAAGAATATAGCAGCAAGTTTCCCTCAGTTAAGAAACCAAGGTTTAATATCGTTCAGGAGAAGAGCGGACAATACGACTGAAGGTGATGCGGACGGGCTTAGTAACACTCCAACAAGGGCGCCGTTTACGACACTTGTTGACTCGTCTTCAGCCAATAGCAACGTGGAACCTGCACACAACACAACCAAATACTTTGTTCCCAACTTGCAATAAGGTTGTCAATCTCACCGGTTTGCTTGAAACAAAGGGTATGAGCGTATTGAGTGGAAAGTGATAATAGTATGCGAGTAAAGTAAATAGTGTGAGTAAAGTAAACAGGTGATAGCAATATGATGGAAATAGGACCGGGGTCCACAGTTCACTAGTGGTGTCTCTCCATAAGATAAATAACACATGCTGGGTAAACAAATTACAGTTGAGCAATTGATAGAATAAAGATAAATGTGATATGTCAAGAAGATCACTATGCGATTTACTCTGGGCATTACAATAAAATACATAGACCGCCATCCAACTGCATCTATGACTAATAATCCACTCACGGGGATATCATCCAAACACCCCATGAGTATTAAGTTGCGAACAATGGATAATTGCATTAAGCAAAGTGTGTAATGTAAACAAAGCATATGCCCTTGAGCATATGAATGTTGTTTTCTCCCTAGTAGCAATAGCACATCTACAACCTTAAGGGTTTCTGTCACTCCCCCAGGTTAAATAGAGGCATGAACCCACTATCGAGCATAAATACCCCCTCTTAGAGTCACTAGCAACTACTCGGCCAAGATAGCTACTAACAACGGAGAGCATGCAAGATCATAAACAACATAGAGATAACATAAGATATATTTCAGTATAGCAACTCAATCATAACACCAATATTCATCGGATCCCAACAAACCAAACATGTAGAATTACATAACGGTCATCTCAATCATGTAGGGCAGCTAATGAGATCTAAACATGAAGCACATGGTGGAGGAGACAACCATCTAGCTACTGCTATGGACCCATAGTCCAAGGTAGACTACTCACTCATCGCTCCGGAGGCAAGCATGGCGATGAAGAAGGCCTCCGGTGGTGATTCCCCTCTCCGGCAGGGTGCCGGGAAGAGCTTTTGGATCCTCTCGATCTTTAGGTCGACGGCGGCGGCGGATCGCGATGTGTTCTGGAAAATTGATCGGGTACTTAGGTTTTTTCTGTCGGGGGGTCTTTATAGGCGAAGGGGCATCGTCAGGGGTAGCCCGAGGCGCCCTCACACAGAGGGGCGCAGCCAGGGGCTGGGCCGCGCCGCCTTGGTGTGTGGAGCCCTCGTGGCCCCCTCCAACTCCTCTTTGGATCTCTGGAAGCTTCCGAGAAAAATAAGACTTCAGGAACTTGTTTTGTCCAATTCCGAGAATATTTCCTGTGTATCACTTCTGAAACACAAAAACAGCAGAAAACAGGGAACTGGCACTGTGGCGACTTGTTAATAGGTTAGTTCCGGAAAATGCATAAAAGTGCCATGAAGTGTAACAAAACAATAGGTAAATGGTGTAAAAACAAGCATGGAGCATCAAAAATTATAGATACGTTGGAGACGTATCAGTCTACAAATTTGTTTTCTACGTCCATGAGGTCCGACACTGTTTTCGGCTTGATTCTGCCCATCTCTTCGACTAGGTCTCTTCGCCTTAATCCAATTATGAACACGTCTATTGCCCTTTCGTCTAAAACTTCAACTGCTGAGTTTTTGATAAGACTCCATCTTTGGATGTATGCCCTTAAGGTTTCGTCGCGTTGTTGCACACACGCTTTGACTTCTTCTATTGATGCTGGCCGCTTGTATGTTGACCTGAAGTTGCTTCTGAATTGCTTTGTGAGATCTTTCCAACTTCCAATGGTTTCTTTTTCTAGTTTGCTCAACCATGACCTTGCTGCGCCGGTGAGGTGTAGTTGCAAACTTTGCATTGCTGTTTCTTTGGTTCCTCCCAGTATTTGTACTGCCTGTAGATAGTCTGAGAGCCACGATTGTGGTTCCTGTGATCCGTCGAACTTTTGCTAATCATGAGGTAGTTTAAACCCCTTGGGTACCGGCGTGGTGCGAACCCTTCGGGTAAAGCACGATGCTCCCATCTCCTTTTCGTCGTCTTCATAGCCGTGCTTTCCATTTGGAGATCGAGATCTTTGGGTTCCTCCGTGGTGTCTTGGTGATGGTGATCGAGATCGTTGATTACTACTTCTGTGCCGAGGACTATTGTGACGGCGAGGTGACCTTGGCTTGTGTGTTTCCTTGTGGTGATATGCTGATACATCTCAAACGTATCTATAATTTTTGATGCTCCATGCTTGTTTTTACACCATTTGCCTTCTATTTCGTTACACTTCGTGGCGTTTTTATGCGATTTCCAGAACTAACCTATTGACAAGATGCCACAGTGCTAGTTCCCTGTTTTCTGCTATTTTTGTGTTTCAGAAATGCTACACAGGAAATATTCTCGGAATTGAACGAAACAAGTTCCAGAAGTCTTATTTTTCCCGGAAGATTCTAGAGAACCGAAGAGGAGGTGGAGTGGGGCCACGAGGGCCCCACACACCAGGGCGGCGCGGCCCAGCCCGTGGCCGCGCCCCCTATGTGTGAGGAGCCCCTGGCAGCCCCCTGACGATGCCCCTTCGCCTATATAAAGCCTCGGGATGGAAAACCCTAGGGGAGTCGGCGAAATTTCCAGAACAGATCCGCAGCGCCGCCGCCGTCGAAGCCAAATTTCGGGGGACAGAAGTCTCTGTTCTGGCACCCTGCCGGGACGGGGAAGTGCCCCCAGAGCCATCTCCATCGGTCTCCATCGCCGTCTCCACCGTCTCCACCGTCTCCATCGACCTCACCGCCATCTCCATCAACCTTGTTGTCTCCTATGATAAGGAGGGAGTAGTTCTCCCCCGGGGCTGAGGGCTCTACCGGTAGCCATGTGGTTCACCTCTCTCTCCCATGATGTGATCTTTATGTGATTGTGAGCTTTGTATCTAGTTGAATTGGTAGATGTTATTATTCAGATATTATGATACTCCTATGCTTTATTATTATACTCTCCGGAGATACCTCGTATCATGGTGTAAAGGTGACTAGTGTGTGCATCATGTGTATCTTTTTGGTTAATGTCTCTATGAATTGTTGGTGTTTGTTGGAACCATCTAGTGCGTTCACGGTGATAGTGTGGGACAATCTAGTTTGGGTACATACGAACTTGCAAGTTGTAAGTTGGATACTAGCCTCTTATGTTGACATTGTGGTCTCTTATGTTGAGTTGTTATGCTTGCAAGTTGTAAGTTGGATACTAGCCCAACCATGCTGTCATGGGGCAAGCTTTCAACATTGCACTTCTTATTTGAGTTGATATCGTGATCTTTTGTTTATGGATGCCCGTGGTGTGAAATGAATTGGGAATCTTGCGGGAATCATGGAGTTTGTATATGTGTTAGGAAAACGCTGGGCCGCCAATCTAAGCCATGCATAATTCATGGTGGAAATTTGCAGCATACCCATGGTGGACATTCGACGACGCATCTCAAAATAAAAAGCTAAACAAATGGCAAATAAAAGAGATGTCGAGGTGTTCATTGTCTGCTTGTCCTATCATTTTGATGTGGGCTTGTTCCATGTCATCAGGCATGGAGGTACCCCATTGGCGGTTTTCGATGATACATATATACTTACAATGACAAGAGCCTTGCTTGGGACTCTAAGTAAAGTAGCATGAGGTTTGGGTACTCGTATTCACGGGGCACGAGGTTTTCGACTTATGATTTTTTAAGCATATGCATCATAATTATTCTCGCATTAAATTTAACCATTCAACATGCTTATGATGGGGGCAATGAGAGCTCAAAGCCGGTAAGTAACATAATTTTTGAAGGTCTATAAAACTTGCAAACATTGCTTCCCTCCATGAAGGGCCTTTCTTTTACTTTTATGTTGAGTCACCACCTTCTATCTTTATGCACCATTAAGAGAGAATAGTTGTCATTCTTAGTATAATGTGTATTGTCCCAAAGTTTTCATTGATTGATTCATATTGTTGGTTTCACTTGTTCTCAAATTATTTGTATCTAGTCGCCCTCTTAAACTTGAAGGTGTCCTATGCATTTATGTTTTGCTCTCTATGAAGGACAAGTTGAAAACCATTTGTATGTTTTTCCTTATGATTTGAACACACGTTTGACTTTCATTGTTTCATTGTCATGATCTTTTGTTTGTGTTCATTTTCATGTTTATAACATGGTTGCTAAGTTTCTTCTATCAAGATTACTTCTTTCATGCCCATGTTTTAAGTTCTTATGATCCCAGCACTCAATGCTTTCATAGATGATCAAGATTGTGTAGGTGCATGTCACCTCAAAAATTATTCTTTTGTTATCACTTACCTACTCGAGGACGAGCAGGAGTTAAGCTTGGGGATGCTGATACGTCTCAAACGTATCTATAATTTTTGATGCTCCATGCTTGTTTTTACACCATTTACCTTGTGTTTCGTTACACTTCGTGGCGTTTTTATGCGATTTCCGGAACTAACCTATTGACAAGATGCCACAGTGCCAGTTCCCTATTTTCTGCTGTTTTTGTGTTTCTGAATTGCTACACAGGTAATATTCTCGGAATTGAACGAAACAAGTTCCAGAAGTCTTATTTTTCCCGGAAGCTTCCAGAGAACCGAAGAGGAGGCGGAGTGGGGCAACGAGGGCCCCACACACCAGGGCGGCGCGACCCAGCCCCTGTCCGTGCCCCCTATGTGTGAGGAGCCCCTGGCAGCCCCCTGACGACGCCCCTTCGCCTATATAAAGCCTCGGAACGGAAAACCCTAGGGGAGTCGGCGAAATTTCCAGAATAGATCCGCAGCGCCACCGCCGTCGAAGCCAAATTTCGGGGGCTAGAAGTCTCTATTCTGGCACCCTGCCGGGACGGGGAAGTGTCCCCGGAGCCATCTTCATCGGTCTCCATCGCCGTCTCCACCGTCTCCATCGACCTCACCGCCATCTCCATCAACCTTGCTATCTCCTATGATGAGGAGGGAGTAGTTCTCCCCCGGGGCTGAGGGCTCTACCGGTAGCCATGTGGTTCACCTCTCTCTCCCATGATGTGATCTTTATGTGATCGTGAGCTTTGTATCTAGTTGAATTGGTAGATGTTATTATTCAGATATTATGCTACTCCTATGCTTTATTATTATACTCTCTGGAGATACCTCGTATCATGGTGTAAAGGTGACTAGTGTGTGCATCATGTGTATCTTTTTGGTTAATGTCTCTATGAATTGTTGGTGTTTGTTGGAACCATCTAGTGCGTTCACGGTGATAGTGTGGGACAATCTAGTTTGGGTACATACGGACTTTGAGGAGTGCTTCGTAGCCCTACGCATGATTATTGTATGTTTTCCATTGGAGAATTGTTTTGAGTTGCATATTGATGATAGTATCTATTTGTTCAATTATGTTATATTTGTTGGGAGTGTGTCCACTAGTGAAAGTATGATCCCTAGGCCTTGTTTCCAAGCTTTGCACACCATTTACTTGCTATTTTGTTACTTGTTTGCTTGCTGCCATTTTTATTCCAGATTGTATTTACTACTTATAATCATCTATACCACTTGTATTTCACTATCTCTTCGCCGAACTAGTGCACCTATACATCTGACAAGTGTATTGGGTGTGTTGGGGACACAAGAGACTTTCTGTATCGTAATTGCAGGGTTGTTTGAGAGGGATAGCTTTGACCTCTTCCTCCCTGAGTTTGATAAACCTTAGGTGATCCACTTAAGGGAAACTTGCTGCTGCTCTACAAACCTCTGCACTTGGAGGCCCAACACTGCTTACAAGAACAGAAGCGTGTGTAGACATCAAGCTCTTTTCTGGCGCCGTTGCCGGGGAAGAAGTGGAAGACCTCTGCAAGGAGAGTTTTTCGCACACACATCCTTTACTTTGTTTTAAGTTTTGCTTTACTTTATTTTTACTTGCATCGTTTTATATCAAAAACCCAAAAAAATTAGAATCCTTGGTAGTTGCTTTTACCTGTCTACTTTTAGTTTTCCTGAAATGGCTACTCCTGAAAACACCAAGTTGTGTGACTTTACTAGCATGAACAATAGTGATTTTATCTGCACTCCTATTGCGCCACCTGCTTCTGCTGCAAACTTTTATGGGATTAAGCCTGCTTTATTGAACCTTGTTATGAAAGAGCAATTTTCTGGTGCTAGTACTGAAGATGCTACAGCTCATCTCAACAACTTTGTTGAGCTATGTGAGATGCAAAAGTATGAGAATGTTGATGGTGATATTATTAAGCTCAAGTTGTTTCCTTTTTCTTTGAGAGGAAAAGCTAAAGATTGGTTGCTGTCTTTGACTAAGAATAGTATTGATTCATGGGCTAAGTGTAAGGATGCTTTTATTGGTAGATATTATCCTCCTGCTAAAATTATAGCTTTGCATAGTAATATTATGAAGTTTAGTCAGTTTGATAATGAACATGTTGCTCAAGCTTGGGAAAGAATGAAATCTATGATAAAGAATTGTCCCACTCATGGACTGACTACTTGGATGATTGTCCAAACTTTTTATGCAGGACTGAATTTTTCTTCGAGGGACCTACTTGATTCAGCTGCTGGAGGCACTTTTATGTCCCTTACCTTGGGCGCCGCAACAAAGCTACTTGACAACATGATGGTAAATTTTTCCGAATGGCACACCGAGAGAGCTCCACAAGGTAAGAAGGTAAATTCTGTTGAGGAAACCTCTTCCTTGAGTGATAAGATTGATACCATTATGGCTATGCTTGCTAATGATAGGACTCATGTTGATCCTAATAATGTTCCTTTAGCCTCTTTGGTTGCTCAAGAAGAGCATGTTGATATGAACTTCATTAGAAACAACAATTTTAACAACAATGCTTATAGGAACAATTTTGCTAGTAACAATTATAGGCCGTATCGTTCTACTAATGGTAATGGTTCACTACTAGGAAAACCCTTATCCATGGGCCCATTATCTGTGGAGCACTAAGTTTCGGTGCTCCACGGATAAGTATCAGTGGCGCACCACATATAGGTGCTCCACAGATACTATCGTACCCGTGGCGCACTGTGAAGGAGATGCGCCATGGATAAGTGGGCCCCACCGAGCACCAAGGCCTGGGGTGTCAGGCCCCCATATCCGTGGCGCATGCATTGGGGGTGCGCCACGCATAGTGTGCATAGCCGTGGCGCACCACATATACCTGCGCCACGGATATGTGTGGGCCCATCCTCTGGAAAAGGTGGCAGACATATCCGTGGAGCACCACTTAGAGGTGCGCCACAGGTATATATATCTGTGGAGCACCATTTTGAGGTGCACCACGGATATGTCGTACCTACCACCATAAATTTGCCATCCCGGCCCCTACCTCCCACTCCAAGCCCCCACCGTGATGAACGTGAGGACCTATCAGGCGTATGACATCAATGGTTACACATTTTACACCGAGAAAAAGGACCATAGCAGCGAACACCAGAACTCGGCCGGGGGTCACGATGCTGTCCTACGCGGACGAGGAATCCACCGTCAATGAAAGGTTCTTCGGGAGGATCGAGGAGATCTGGGAACTCAACTACTGTGGAGAGAAGATGCCGATGTTTCGGGTCAGATGGGCCAAGAACATCGAAAAAGAAGGCCGGTACTTCACCACCATGGTCATACCCGAAGCCAAATCCAGCGCGAACGTCCAGGCGAAAAATGAGCCATGGGTACTGGCGAGCCAGGTTGATCAATGCTTCTTCATTACCGACCCGGTAAGGCCTAGCCGCGTTGTCCGATGTCGATAGAAGAGGAATTCGACAAGTACTTCGACAGGCCTAGTGATGCCGCTGGAAGAAGGAAGACCACCCTACTCGCTAAAGGATGCCCGTACACGAGAAGAAATCCCCATATTTTCGGGCTCAATTATTCAACCGCGACGAAGAAGGGCAAGAAGATCGTGACGAGTCGACGATGGCAGCTCGTTCGGAATCGACATCGGACAACATGTGTCATTTTTTGGAGGAACAATCATATAACAGATTTTTGGTTTTTTGTAACAATGATCATATATATGATATAACTGGTACTATTTAAAAATTATTATTTTCAGAATAAGAAAATATTATTTATTGCAATATAGTAATTTTAAACTTTGTGAAATACAGTTTTTGTAAAAACAAAAAAGGATGGGAGGTCTAGGGTTCGAACCTGGCACCTCGCCCAAACAGCCAGCACGCGAACCGGCCAGAACCACTAGGCTAGGTGGAGGTTGTTGTCTAGATGGGAGTCGGCTCCTTTTGAAGTATACATCGACGTGCGTGGCGCACCTAGATATGGTGCGGCACGCATAACTTAACCATATCGCACCTCTGAAGGGTGCGCCACGCATATCTTACACTTAGGGTAAAACGTTTCGCCCCGGCCTTTTTCTCTCCCACACGCGTCTCACTCTTCGATCCCCCTGGCCAAAACCCTAGCCGCCCCTCTTCTTCTCCCTGACGACGACGACAGCCGCCGCCCCTCTTCTTTCCCGACAACGACGACAGCCGCCGCCCCTCTTCTTCCCTGACGACGATGACAGCCACCGCCCCTCTTCTTCTCCCCGGAGCTGCCGCCCCTCTTCTTCCCCGACGATGACCGGCCGCGCCCCGCTTCTTCCCCGACGACGGCCGCGCTCCTCTTCTTCCCCGCATCCTCTCTCCTGCTCGCGGCCAGGGCCGACGGTCGCGCCCCGCTTCTTCCCCGACACCTCGGCGTCAAGCAGGAGGTACGTCCACCCGTCCGTCGGTACAGTATGCGCGCGCATTGCACCGTTCTTCTTCTTGCTCTGTTCTTTGTGTGATTTTGATTCGCGTTTCTCGACGGCGACGCATTTCAAACATGCTTCGAACATTTTGCTCAATGCTCCCACAGTATAACGTTTGCATTAGATATTTTGTTTGCTAAGTGAACAATTTTGAGATAAAATTAGATAATCAAATTGAAATAATTCTCTCTGAATAATTGGTGGGACTTGAGGGGAGCTAGTTAGTTGATTTTAATTGCGTCATCCACTATGCTCATTTCAAGTGTAAGCAATATCAAATGCACTACACGCCCTGGATGTTCTGCATGAATATTCGTATTTGTTCAGTGTGTTCTATTTATGATTCCAAGTGCACATTGTATGATTATCTCTGTATGATTGGTTTTGTTTTTTTACTTCTCTGTTCCACCTGCTGATGCATATAGTAAAAGCTCTGCACTTTTTGATTTTTTGGCACATCGATCAGTTGGTCATTTCAAGTGAATATATCATCTGCAAATATTAATATTAGCATCATGTAGAGCAAGCCATTTGTCCTCGGTCTCAATGCACTTGGTGTCAATGCAGAAAGCATGGCAGCCAACAAGCCCGAGAGTTTTGCAGCATTTCAATGTATTCTGCTCACTCCATACTTGTGCAATTTTATTCTAGTCAATGAAACTTGTTTATGTACTAAAATTCTAGCATTAAGAACTTGACTGCCCTGTGATTTTTGTGCTCCTATTTAGAAATTTGCTCATGATGTTCTGTCGACATGCATGTTTCTGTGAGCATGTTTCTATGAGCATGTTTTTGTGCTCCTATTTAGAAATTTGCTCCTATTTAGAACTTGACAGCATGTTTCTGTGAGCATGTTGTCGACATGCTGAACCGAAGTGAATCTGTGAACTTTTTACTGTGATGATGTTTACTGTGATGATGAATCTTTGATGATGAATCTGTGAGCATGTTGTCGACATGTTGTCGACAACTGTGTGTTGGAAAGGCACATTTTGTGCTTTTTTTGTGTGAATTGTTTGCAGGTTTTTGAAAATGAGTGCCTATTACTCCCGAAATGTTGATTGATTTCTGTTTCGGTGAGAAATAGGCACTCCTAGGTAGCCATTTATAGGGGAGGTGCTGTCGAATTTTCCGATCGATTTTTTGTTGTACTAAACATTTTTCTCCTTTTGTTT
Source organism: Dactylis glomerata (assembly GCA_007115705.1). Taxonomy (NCBI): domain Eukaryota; kingdom Viridiplantae; phylum Streptophyta; class Magnoliopsida; order Poales; family Poaceae; genus Dactylis; species Dactylis glomerata. The sequence continues at coordinate 22,699 of QXEO01001318.1, forward strand.
AGTGCAAACATGTCGACCGGACACGTCAACGACGGCGCTGGCCCTTCTAACCAAATGAGTGTCGAAGAACAAGCCCGGGTGGCCAACTTGCCGTTTTGGATGCAATCCCAGAGGGCGGCCGAGGAGAAGGAAATAGATGTCATGGACGAAGACGGAGGTGGAGATGATCAGGGTGGAGACGAAGACTCTGAGGGTGTAGACAGAGACTCCGAGGGTGGAGAAGAAGACGGAGACTCCGATGCCAGCACCAATGCTGGCGGCGAGCGCACCGATGGCGCCGAGGATGACACCACCGATGGTGGATCTGCCCCGGCTGCTAAGAAGAAGAAGGCCATCAGGAAGGATCGGAACCCGCCGATGCTTGGCACAAAACGCGAGGATTTCACCGCCGTGAATGAATACGGCGTACCGTGGAGCCTAAAGCCCTTGCCACGGGATACGGGACGCAGATCGGTTGCATCGTGTGGGAGACCGTGACGATCAACACGAGGAACCTCCGAGATCCTGGCAATGCGCATCTTGTGCAGCTCCTACTACAGAAGCTTCACGAGCGATACGATTTCCCGGTGGAGTACAAGAACCTAAACCTCAAAGACAACAAGGTGAACTAGCAGGCCCTTATGAAGATGAGCACGGCCTTGGCTAGCTGGAGAACCCGGGTGAAGAAGCGGATTGACAAGGACGAAAGCTAGGAAGAGATCAAGAAGCATGAGCCACTTCTAGATCACGACGACTATCTTCTTTTCAAGGAGGAGTTGGAGACCGATACCTTCAAAGCTCTATCGGTGTTGGGGAAGAAGATGTATGAACAGAACTTAGGTCACCACCGTCTTGGGAGTGGCGGTTACAGAGGAATCCAGGAAGTGTGGGACAAGGAGGACGCCGAGCTTATTTGTCTTGGCAAGCCCAACATGTTCGATAAATTCACGGACCCGCAGGTTCGGAACTTTGTGCGGGCCCGCTACTACCTGTGCCCCAAGACAAAGGAATTCAAAACCTCAGCGAATGTTGTGCAAGAGTTTGAGAAACCTGTGGTAAGCAACTTACCGCGGATCTCAAGTCGATTTGCAATCAATAATGAACCGATGATTCTAATTGGGTTCATGAATCCTTTTGCAGGAAGCTGAAATAGCCGCCGAGGCAGCTTGCTCCACCCAAGGGCAATCAGAGCCTTGGGACACTCCTTTCAACAGGGCGACGAATATTATGAAGAAGAGGCCCAAGCACAAGAAGATGATGTCTGCTGGGCGTGTTTCCGGCTTTGGGCTGACCACGAAAGTCGGCGTCCACTTCAAAGAGGAATCATAGGCTAGAAAGGAGAGAAGAAGCAAGGTGGAGGAGGCGCAGAGGCTGGAGGTTGCAGATCTCAAGGCGCAAGTGGCCGCGCTGCCGGCGCAGATGGTGGAGAAGTTCAAAGCAAGGTTGCGCCAGGTCATTCCTCCTCAACTGTGGGAGGGTCTAGCGGCGTGGAATGCCGCTGGTGGAGTTGGGCCGATACCGGTGCCCAGCGTGTCCGGCAGCAACTCGGTGCAACACGTGTCGCCGAACATGGTGACCCCGCCCTCCTACCCATCGACAGACCCCTTCGCAGGGCTGAGCCCGTTGGCCGCCGATAACAACAACGCGCAGTCAGCGCCGGTGCCCAACAGCAACACGCGGCCGTCGCCTCCGCCGCAGCCCAACACCAACACGCGGCCGCCGCCTCCGCCGCAGCCCAACACCAACACGTGGCCGCCGCCCAACAACAACGTGCAGCCGCCGCCTCCACCGCAGCCCACGCAGCCTCGCGTGTCCACCTTAGCCGACCTCGATGCCCTTACCAAGGTAACTAATCGTAGGCTCGACTTCATACTCTGCCGTCTTTTTGATGAGTACCATCTGATAATGATGCCCAACATGTTCTCCCGCAGGACACTAGTTGCACCTTGCTGCACTATGTGAACAGTGTGCTGAAGGATGTAGGCAAGGGTACCATATGCCAACCGAAAGAACCCCCTGATGCACAACTTGCCCATCCCTGCTGGCATGTTCAGGGTGCCCTGGTGCGTCCTTTGAAGGGTTGCGAAGGCGTTGATCCTCCCATGCAACCTCATGGAGCCGATGAGCATTACTCTCTCGGAGGTTGCGTCGGCTGGCCCTTGCTATGGCCGAAGTCACAGATTCGCCTTGCAAAGGATGATCAGCGCCCGCGGCTGCCCCCGCTAAAAAGACATGGCCACCGATGTTCGTCCCTGCCACCAAGAGGCATCAGCAGCTAGCCGCGCACATGCCGACGCCTCCACCCGAGCACGTGGAAAACGCTCCACCTAACCACGGCGATGATCCCCGCGATGAAATTGACGGCTTCCTTGACATCGGGGCCAACGAAGAAAATCTACATGCCTCCTCTTGGAGATCCAGCCCCCCGTGGTCACAAGCCGGTGTCCCCTATCATGCACGCAGCGTCTGCGGTTCGGCGATGGTTCGCAGGAGACGCCTCCGAAAGCCGCAGCCCACACAACCCATCTGGCCAATGTTATCAGCCCCACCACACTCCACAAGACGGTCGATGAGCAGCTGAAATCCGCTGCTCCCGTGCCGGATAAGTTGCAATCCACAGCTCCTATCGAGAGAAGAAGAAGGGCCAGAAGCATAGCCGGAGCAAGAAGGCTTCGAGCCAGCCGTCTCCGAGGAAGATACTCCGGGCTGAGGGACGGCGTGCAAGAAGAGCCAGAGATTTCCCCAGGCACATAGCGGGTCGGCCGATGCTGACAAAGGAGATGCTCGCCAACGTGGGTGGAGTGATCGTGAATTTTGCACGACCGCATCCAATATCTCGAGGAGCGCCTTCTCCAAGAAAAGAATCCCGGGTACCTGGTCTACACAATCAAGGTGCCGGAGGACCATGGCTTCGTTGATACATCACCTGCTAAAATCTTCTTCGTGCGGTACGAGGACATCTATAATCTGCTGCACTCCAACCGCCTGGACTATAACTTGGTCCGTCTATACACGCTTCATATGGCGTTGAAGGCGAAGAGGGAGAAGGACCAAGGGCATCGTGATAGTAGACCCCTACTTCATGCGTGACGTTGCCTTGGTGAACAAGGCGGACCGGGCAACGGTGAAGGAGTACCTTGGGAATATCTTTGTGGAGAACCGACCATCGACTCCATTCTTCTGCCTTGCTTTCCCGAGTAAGTGAACACCGCCGTGAAAACTTCTTTCTTAGATTCTCCGGTTGGTCCTCTTACAATAATTTATTTTTCAATTGTGCTGCGCAGAGGCATATACTGCTCACTCATATCATTTGCCCAAGGTGGTCGCAAGCGACGTACTTTGACTCATCGAGTGAAACGAAGTCGATGAAGAACTATGGCCGAATCAAGAGTGTGCTCGATGAAGTTCTACAATTCTACGCCGACAAGGGGGGCAATTCACCAAGGTGGCGAGAGAGTCAAGAATGGCAAGCATATCTTCATGCACCAAGACAAAGTTTCCATGCGTCAAGCAGCCGCCTGGCAGTGTGAAGGAGGCCTTCTACGCCCTCCATCACCTGAAGGGGATTGTCCAGGATTCGCGGATCAGGCGCTACCATCTAATCTTTGACCATGGGCCGAAAGTTTGCGGCGATTGATGATGCAGACATTATGGAAGATTTCTGGCGCATCCAGACTCAGATCGCGCAAGTCCTTCATGAAGACGTCGACTCAACCGGCGGGATCATGCATTGTGGGGTAGCATTGACTAACTGCGAGATCGAAGGACGCCTCGACAGGCAGCGCGACACAAGGAAGTTCATGACGAGAGAGGGCGTGCGCCCGTTCCCGGCGAGGACTACATGATGTCTGTGGCTAGCTAGCGGTGTTGGGTCGATGTATCGTAAACTTTACTATCCTAGTGTTGTTTCCGAACTATTGTTGGACATGTGTGTGTAAACCTTAACTTGCCGAGGCTCGTAATGCCTTGACGATCGATGTTGGACTTGCTTATATATGATCGATCGTCATCCATGCTATGTTTTATTCTAGGCTTATGAATCCTTGCCATAGTATTTGTGATCATGCAAGCATGTTTTTGCACTTTGTCATTCCTTTCGTTGCATAACATATATACTACATGTCTATAGAGAGATGGCGAAGTGGTACGTGGTGTACAGTGGTCGGGTTCCAGGAGTCTACGAGGAGTGTGGGAGGACTGCCAGGCACAGGTGACCAACTTCAGCGGCAACTGCTACAAAGGGTACAAGACAAGAGAGCTCGCGGTCTCCAAGTGGAGGAGACACGTGTGGAAGAAGAATCGGATGACGTTCTTGATCATTGGTCTCGATCTTGCTCATCGTCATCGTCGGTGTGATCTATTCGTTCATATAGTAGTCTAGGTGATATGTAACTCCATATATGTTATGTAATGATCAAAGTTGTACTTAACTTGTGTAATGATTCGACACTTGACTTCATATTGATGTATTTCGACACTTGACTTTATATTGATGTCTTCCGACACTTGACTTCATATTGATGTATTTTGGTGAATTCCTGTGTTACTGATATGTATATCTTTGCATTTCTGCTGTAATATTGTATGTTTTTGTGCTGTATACTGTGTATTTCTGCTGTATTCTCAAAAAAATACAAATAGAAACATACCAGTGGAGCACCAATTGGGTGCGCCGCAGATATTATGCGTGGCTCACCCCTCCTAGGTGCCCTCCACAGATATAACACTTAACCGTGGCGCACGTGGCGTGCTGCACCGGTAATAAATACCAGTGGCTTGATATGCGTGGCGCACCACTGGTGCGCCACTGAAGCCCAAATAGGTGCACCACAGATAAGGGTTTCCCTAGTAGTGGTTATGGTAACTCTTATGGTAATTCCTCCAACAACACTAGGGCCGCGCCCTCTGAACTTGAAGTCATGCTCAAGACTTCATGGTAAAACAATCTGCTTTTAACAAGTCTATTGAGGAAAAGTTAGGCAAAATTGATATTCTTGCTTCTAAATTTGATAGCCTTGCTCATGATGTTGAACTTCTGAAATTAAAAGTGTTGCCTAATGATGTGAAAGAGAACAATATTTTTGCTACTGCTAATGCTATCCAAGTTGGAATTGATAAAAATCTTAGATTGTTAGCAGAATTGCATGCTAGATGGGAAAGAGAGGATGAGATTGCTAGGAATATGAAAGTTTGTACTATTACTACCACTAATGATGTTGCTCATAATGCTAGCAATCCTCTTACTTTGATTGGTGTAGAGAAAACTCCCACTCCTTATGCT
>QXEO01001319.1:0-12637 GCA_007115705.1 Dactylis glomerata
TGAGAGAAACTTGAGTGTGCTAGAGAGAATATTGATAATAAGCATATGCATAGTGTTACTGATGTTCCTTTGTTTATTGAAAATAATGTGGGTGCGACGACTCCTTTATGTATGGGTTGGGCTGATGAAATTGAGGAAAATTATGAAGATTTTATTCTTGTGGAAAGTAGAAAGAAGAAACATACTAAGAAAAAAAATTAAAAGTCCTATTATTGTTGCTCGTCCTATTACCAGGAGCCAAAGGCTCTGGTACATGAAGGGGATAAATCTGCCCATACTCCTGGCAGAATATCCGCGAGAGAAAACAAATTCTAGATATAAATGATAGGTTTTTTGGAATAGTAGAAGTGTGGGGAAGCGTGGTATGGCTACTTGTATTAAGGATATGATGTCTGATTACTCATTAGACTTTATTGGTTTGCAAGAGACTATGAAAAGTGACTAGATCAAAGTTTTTTTGGAAGGTTGATCCTGTAACAATTTTTTTCTGGAAGTAGGTTCCTTCAGTTGGAAAGTCTGGTGGTATCCTATGTGGGGTGAAAACAGATTCCTTGGATGTGAACGCTGTGAAAATTGGACGTTTCATGTTACAATTTGTTCTCTGGGATAAGATTAAAAAGTGTAATTGGGGTCTTATTGTGGTGTATGGAGCGGCTCATGATGATTTGAAAATGGATTTTCTAACTAAATTAGCTGCCTTTTGTCGTGGTATGCATTGTCCTTACATTGTGGGAGGTGATTTTAATATTTTGCGACATAGTGAGAAGAATAGGAATTTTACTCCTTCTCATTTTTCTGATTTATTCAACACTATTATCCATTCGCTAGGCCTAAGGGAGATCTTTATGCATGGGGGAAAATATACATGGTCAAATAAACATGTGATACCTACGATGGAAAGTTGGATAGGGTGTTGATGTCTCCTGAGTGGGAAGATTTGTTTCCTTTGGTTCATGTGAGGAAGTTGGTGAGAGATATTTCTGATCATAATGCTTTGCTTCTAAATACTGGTGAACAGTCCCCTTTAAATAATAAATCTAGAGATTTTCGTTTTGATCTGTCCTGGTTAAAAAATGAGGAGTTTACTTCTCTAGCTAGGGAAATTTGGGAGAAACTTGTGAGAAGTCTGGATCCTATTGATGTTTTGAATATCAAGTTAAAAGGTTTAAGAAATATTTCAAGGGTGGGGATCAAATTTATTTGGGAATCAGAGGAAAAGGAAAAATGAGCTTAAGGTAGAGCTCGAAAGTTTGGAATCTATGGAAGAGGAAAGTTGTTTTTCTCCTGAGATGTTTATGAGAAAGTCTCAGATTTTTGTGGAATTGCAGAACCTTTTTGCTGAGGAAGAATTACAATGGATTCAGAAATCTCATGAGAAATGGTTACTTTGTGGTGATCAAAATACAAGTTATTTTCATAGAATTTGTAACGACAGAAAAAGAAAGAATACTATCCTACTTCTGAAGGATGGTGAGTTAATTGAGGGACTGAAAACTTAGTGAATCATGCTACTTCCTTTTATAAAAGTCTGTTTGGCCCTGCTCTAGGGAATTTGATTGATATTGATGTGAATATGTGGGATGATGGTGAGAAACTATCTGAGGAAGACAATTTAGACCTGTGCAGACCATTTTCTATGGAAGAAATAAAAAAGCTTTATTTGAGATGAGGGTGAATCGGGATCCGGGTCCTGATAATATTCCTATTGAGTTTTATCAGCATTGCTGGGAGTCTGTGAAGGGTGATATCTTTAATTTGTTTACTGCTTTTCATAGTGGTACCCTTGATATTCAGAGGATTAACTATGGCATTATTACCCTGTTACCTAAGGTGTCGGATGCGGATAAATCACTCAATATAGACCGATTAGTCTCCTGAGATGTATTTACAAGCTAATTACTAAGGTTTGACTATTAGGCTGGAACCTTATCTGGAAAGTTATTTAGCAAGAATCAGATGCTTTTATAAGAAAATAAATATTATGGATGGGATTCTTTCCTTGCAAGAGATTTTTCATCATACTCATGTGAAAAGAAAGTTGGTGTGGTGTTGAAGTTAGATTTCGAAAAGGCTTACGATAAGGTGAATTGGGATTTCCTTTTGAGTTGTCACCAAGCTAAAGGATTTTGTGAGATGTGGTGTGGTTGGATTAAGAAGGTCCTTCATAATGGAACTGTCTCTGTAAAAATGAATAATGTTTGTGGGCCGTATTTTCAGAGTTGTGAAGGGGTACGTCAGGGTGATCCTTTATCTCCGACCCTTTTCAATCTGGGTGGAGAATGTTTAATGAAAATGATTCTGAATGCTCAAAAAAATGGTTTATTGGTTGGTTTGGTTCCTGAATTGGTGGAGAATGGGGTGGCTGTTTTGCAATCTACACAATACGGTTCTTTGTATTTCTCATGATGCTGAAAAGGCGGTGAATTTGAAACTGTTGCTATATATGTTTGAACTTATGTCAGGGCTTAAAATCAATTACGCAAAAAGTGAAATTTTTGTGATTGGAGGTGATAACAATATTGCTGAGATGTACTCTTCGATGTTTGGTTGCAAGATTGGCTTGCTGCCTATGACTTATCTCGGTATGCCTGGAACTTTTCGGAAATTGGGGAATATCGACCTTGACTTTGTTGATGTGTGTGAAGAATTGGATGCTCGGCAAGGGAATGCTGCTTCATCTGGAGGGAGTTGGTGTTGGTTGATTCTAGCCTTTCGAGTCTAGTCATATGTTGTCGATGACTCTCCTAGTAAAACTTTTATTGAAAAGTGGATACTCATAGAAGACGCTTCTTTTGGCATGGTAAGAAGCTGAAAAAGGGGTATAATATGGTTAAATGGTCCAGAGTGTGCAGATCGAAAAACAAGGGCGGTTTGGGTATAAAAAATTTGAGGAGGCAAAATATTAGCTTATTGTGTAAATGGTTGTGGAAGCTTGAGACGCAAGAGGGTTTATGGCAGGATATTGTGAAGGCGAGATATTTGAGAGGAAGTCAGATTACTGATGTTAAACCTAGAGCCAATGACTCACCCAGTTGGAAAGCCATATTGAAAGTGAGGGATTTTTTATCTGGAGGGTAGAAGAGTTCTTATGAACAAAGGCAATATTTGTCGTGTGTGGAAAGATCCCATTGTTGGAGGAATTCCTTTTTGTGTGAAGTTCCCTATTTTGTTTGATATCTGTCAAGACAAAGACTATATTGTGGAGTATTTGGAAGGGAATAATTATAATCTGGCTTTTAGGAGAAACTTGCATGGAGATAATTTGAGCAATTGGAATAGTATGATCCAAGATATCCGTGAGATACCTAGAAACGAGGAATCTGATGTGGTGTACTGGGCCTTTAATAAGAATGGAAAGTTTTCGACCAAGTCGATGTATGTTTTCCTGGAGAAGACTATTTCGGGTGCAAATTATAAATGGATTTGGGGAGCTAAATTGCCTTTGAAGATAAAGATTTTCATGTGGCAACTGTTTCAAAATGCTATTGTCACAAGAGATAATATGAAAAAAAGAAAATGGCCTGGGTCTCCTGTGTGTTCTTTTTGCAGGGAATATGAATCTGCTTTGCATTTGATGTTTCAATGTCCTACAACTAGATGTGTTTGGGGGGCGGTGGGGAGTGTTTTGGGGACAAATACTTTCCCTAATAATTTGTGGCAAGCTTTAACTTGGTTTTATGCTTTTGTACCTGGGGGTGAGGGTTATATGGTGTGTATTTCTGCGATATGTTGGGCAATTTGGAAAACCCGAAACAAAGTGACCTTTGAGAAACACAAAATGAGGAATCCTTGTGAAATAATGTATCTTGCTTCTGCTTTGTTAATGTATTGGGTAGGTCTGCAGAAAGGTCAAGGAAAGGAGATGATCCAACTCAGTGCGTCAAAGTAATGGAGAAGGCGTCAGATCTGCTGCGAAGCAGTCAGGGAGGAAACAGGTTGATGATCCCTTTCACAGGGATGGTTGGCTCTAGAGCGTGATGATGTTTCCTGGAGGTTGGTTCGAGTTGTGGAATGCAAGGTGGTTGCAGCATTTTGCTTTAGTAGTTTGGAGGATTTCCTGTTCTAGTCCCCTGGAGGTGTTAAGTGCTTTGGACGCTGTTGTATGACTTGTGTTTCTGTTTTCTCTGTAGTTTCTAGGTTGGATGGTGGCAATGGGTTTTCGCCCTGTAGTGAATGATTCGACGGCGAACATTCACAACGGGTTTCCCATTGGTGCTCCAACTAGCTATCCCCTTTCTTTTCCCTCCTTTTACCTGTTTTGTTGAGACTTGTGGTGGGTGGAATGCTGTATTTCTGTTAAGAAATTAATGGAAAGGGGTAGCCCAGTTAGAAAGTTCAGCGATCAACACCTACATCTGCAGGTCGATGTTTACGACCGCTCCTCCCTAGGTACTCATTATAGTACCATTAACGACAAACCCACCGCGGTAAACAGACATTTCAGATCTACAACGTCACGCCAGTCCGGCAGCCTCTGCCACGGGCACCGGACCGTCCTCGAAAAACGATTTTCTGCCTAACCTAGCTTTCATCTAGTCTATTTTGGCTATTTTTGGTGCCTTTATATAGGGCCAGGTTACAAGTCTTCGACTCCAACACGTAACCTTTCAGTTAATTACAAGTCCAACTGTACCACTACTCGAATATATATTCGACACATATCTCAACAAACTCCACCTTGGCGAATATGTCCTTCGCCATCTTGAAGTCGTCATGCATGAACATCTGTGTACCTGGACTTGAACCATTAATCATGAGCTTCGCTGCTACTTTCTTAACTTCATGTGACTCCACCTACAACTGTAATCTCTTCCTTGTTTCATCATAGTCAACACTTCCACGAAAATTAAGTTCTTCCACACTCTCGTATTGTGCTCCCAACTCTCCGGAGTACAGTTCAATGCCATCACACATCGATCATAAAGTCACTATATCTGACAACACCGATGTATCATCATCCTGGTAGCTTCTTCTGGTCTATGTGAAAGTGAACAACTCATCATTCTCGCTATCGTTGACTGCCCGTCTGAAAACTTGAAGAAATTTCACCATTGCTTGAAATCATCTCTAGTCAAATTCATAGTTTGCCTATCACTTTCACAGATAATCTTTGGTCAATCCTTGTCCATCTCCTGCAGCTCGATAGCCAGTCAGCAACATGAACCTGTTACTCGTCAACACAGCTCACCTCCACACTTAGTTGACCACATGTCTAACCACCAGTGTCATGGTCCTTCGCCGCGTTCATCTACAGTCCCGCCGAGTCTTCTGGGTCGCGAACCCACACCACCTCAACCCCTGTAGAACCACAACGGTTCTCCACAACCGATGACGAGTCCACAAATCCCTCAAACCACTGTGCATCAGCCTGAACAACATGTCGCTCGCTATTTCCGCTGAACTAGGTTTCAAATCTCTGCATGCTTACGCCATAGCCCCTCATCAGCCGAGTGAAATCTTTCATCAGACTCCAGCTCCACCTTCAACATGACCCATGTAGCTAGCTCAGCTACCTCGCGCCCGTCAACTTCAAGCTCTCTAGTGTGCACCGTCTTGAATTGACCCCGCGCCATCGCACGCTGAAGCGCGCATCCCTCGGGCATGCGCCACATGTTTCCACGCCACAGAAAACCAGGGCAACATCAGCATCACGCTCTTATGTCATCGTCGCTGTTCTCATCAGTCCTTTCCTATTCCGATCGAAATCTACGTCGATTCGCCAAATTGTCCAGACCACCGCCTTATGTGTCTGACCACATCTGAACGTATCCGACTGCAACCATGCTCCACCTCACGCCGTATCAGCCTAGTATATCACCGTACATTGCTCGACACCCCGTAGACACATGATCCCTGTACGTCGCACTTCAGGCTACTGCAAGCCTTATACGCACGTCACTGTTCTTGACCTCGCTGCTGCCTTCAACGATCCTCGTCTTGCTTCATAGTACAGACCTCACAAACAATCAGCAAATTTTATGAGAACAAATAATTTCATGCAAATCAGTTGCATGAACCATTATTTTGTCTCGCTCTTTTATTTGCTTTTGCTCGCATCTCTAAGAAACTGTAGACTGATCGTACCGCAGCTACTCAATCATCAGAACTTTGTACTACCTCTGTTCTGAAATAAGTGATCTGAATTTTTCTAAATTTATATGTATCTAGATGTGTTTTAGTATATAGATATATCCAAATCTAGGCAAATCAACATCACTTATTATTGAACGGATAGAGTAGTCTTTGTGTACCACACACCAGGCCTACACGCCTTTTTTCTCCTCAAATCTCCATCATGTCTCATTTAATGCAGCAGCTACCAGCATGTTGGCCTCCTGTCAGGGAAGGATCCTAGTATAGCTGATTGGGGGCCTAGGCCCCCACTTAAATTTCACAAATCCTTTTGAATTTTGTATAAAAATGTTTAAATTTGTGGGATTTACAACATAAGTGCCCCCAGTCAAAGTTTATGCCCCCCACTGATTATTTTCTGTGGGTCCGCCATTGGCTCCTGTAGGATGTATGCAACGTGCACATAGCCTTGGGCTTGCCTAGCGCGGCTGCCCACGGATCTTGCGCTGCTATGCCCGTCTGGATACCCAGACCGCCTGCACTTGAGACGTGCCTCCGGTCGATCGTGCTCTGGCCACGCCTAGGGCCGATCTCCATCGCACGTGTCGCCATCGCCTGCAGCGCTTCAGATCCATCGCCGCATGTCCCACGCACTGCTATCCGATTGCCACCACGGAGCAGACCACGGATCGACCTGCTTAGAGCAAGTACAATAGAGCTGACTCAACTGGCTATAAGGATTAAAATAGTATATTTGTGCTTAGTTGGAGAAGAGAGAGGAGGAGTGGGCTCTAATGCAAGAGCCAGCTCTAGCACGTGCTCCAGGCACTTTGTGAGAATGACATGTGGGCCATCTATTTATAAAGTAGTTTTTTTTATAGCTTGTTGTTGTACATGTTAGCTATAGAGCTGGCTATAGATGACATGGCAACTTACTATAGCCAGTAGTTGGCTATACTATTGTTCTTGCTCTTAGAGCAACTCTAGAAAACCCCCCTAAATAGCTCTGAATTGCAAAATAACCATCGGTTTGTAGTTTTGAAGGAAAAATGTGCAGAATAGACACCGCAAATCTCTTTGACCTGCAATTTTTTTTGCAGCACCTCCAAACTTATTCCTCCAACCTACATATTTCCAGATTTCACAGCCAAATCGAGCCCAACCTGAATCCCGTGCGAGGCTTTGGCGGGCTGAAGTTTCAGCTCCAACCGTCACCGAACCGCCGCGAAGGTCGCCGGAATCCGGCCAAATTCGCTGGACTTGACACAATCCATCCAAATTGGACACGCAAATGAAAAGCCTAGAGGACGTTGGTAGTATTCCACACCTTTGGGCGGCGCTCCATGGCCGAGCTCAATGTCGAGCTCCATTGCGGCCTGGCCGCCGCCGATCGATCAGACCCGCCACCGATCTTTTATTGCACCAGCAATCACGCCAAGAGTGACGCTTAACCAAAACCAACGGAACCGATCTTCGATCGTGCTTCACCCAACTTTCCTCCGATCAAAACTGCGACCTCCGATCCGATCTAACTAGCTCTGATACCACATGTAATCGTTAGAGACGCAAAGTAGACTATCCAGATACTCATCATAGTACCGTCGACGACAAGCCCGCCGCGGTATACAGACACTTCAGATCTACAACTCCACGCCAGTCCGGCAGCCCTTGCCATGGGCGCCGGACCGTCCCCAAAAAATGATCTTCTATCTAACCTAGCTTTCGTCTAGTCTATTTTAGCTACTTTTGGTGTCTTTATATATTAAGCTAAGTTACAAGTGTTCGACTCCAACACGTAATCTTTTAGTTAATTACAAATCCAAATGTAGCGGTACTCGAACACATATTTCAACACGAAGACATAGGACATCATCTGAACGACAGCGAGAACACCGCTCGTTCTCCCGATCTCGATCGACAGACAGCTAGCTAGCCGTCGGCAGCAATGGCGTCCCCTGCTTCGCTTCTACCCCAGCTGCTGCAGTACGGCGGACAGTGCCGGCGGCGAAGACGGGGTCATTCATGGCCTGTCCCCCAAGCTGATTGGGGCGGCCACAAGACCGGCGGCGCCTCCTAGGCCAGCCCAGCGTCGATTTGGCTGCACCCACCCATCCTGGCGCGTCCAGAAAAAAATGGGGGCGATGGTCGTGGCACCATCAATTGAGTTCGATGACATTAAGAAGATCGGGAATGAGATAATCGGGATAAAACTACTAGTGTTTTCAATTTTGATGCACCCACAAATTCTAATACAGTACTGTGTAGTGTGTATGTATAGATATAGTGCGTTTAGTGTACGTGCAGCCCCTGAGCTAACCCTATTAGAATTCGTCTACAAATCAATTATATGAAGCTAGATAAACATATATGAAAACTAGTTTTTATCGCCAAGCGCCATCTATTCAAAAAGTTTGAACTGATGAAATGAGACTAGGCTATATATTTATATTCTAAACACCTCCCCTTACGTCTAGGCTGGTGGACTTTAGCTTCACGAACCTAGTACGTGGATTAGATGCTTGCTGGTATTTATTTTTAATACCACGGTTGACAAGATTTAAACTCAGCTCATATTATATTGAATTGATGCTCTAGCCATCTATTCCAAAAATCTCTGATAAAAAAAGACTAGACTATATATTTATATTCTAACACTATCAGGACTCGATGCATACAGGATATGCAAACCTGCTTCAAACACCAATGCTAGTTCTACTAGAGCCAGGACTCACGTACGTAGTAGATTTGGAAACTTGACACTTTCCAAATTAACTACGACTCACGATACATACATGTTCAAGCCGGACATACTGACAACTAATCAAGATTAGAGCTAACAAACCCCAACTTTTCCATATGTTGTGTGATGGCTTTGATGGAGCTGCCCAAGGATCAATGGATACACACACAAGGAGTGGAAGAAGAACACACAAAGAGCTTCAGCGGCACCGCACATGTGCCTTTTCTCTATTCAACTTCACAATGACTAAACTGATTACAAGCCTTTTAAATAGGCAACCATGCACACACACACGAGCAGGTCAAGCCACACATGCCTGATCCTATTTTCACTCTCCACTAACCGCACTAGCATGCATAGCTTGAGTCACTTCCAAGTTTCTGAAGATCATGCACTTGACGCATGTCGCAACTATCTGCGCCCACTTAAATCTCCTCTCTAACTTGGCCTCTCGAACTCCTCACAGCTAACTCATGCTGTTACCACTTCATGCATATCACAACCCAACGGCACACACTAATCTAATTTGCATGCCCTTAGCTAATTAACTAACTCACTACTTAACTTGCATGTACACATATAACCTCATTTACACGTGAGTACATGGCCGCAGCCTAGTGATGCTAGCTTGAACGAACCAACTACATGCATGGGGAAAAACTTAAACATGATGAACTACTAACAATAAGATTAGTTCCAACAATCACCTCCCTAATCTTGTTGTTACTTATTTTTCTCTTGAAGCCCATGGTGGTCGATGTCATTGGTGCAACACAGAGATGGCCGTCAATGCCATCTTTGCCGCGCCGATTGTCGTCGTCGCCGCTGGCCCCGACGAGACACACAACTCCTATGCCTTCACCGCAAGCGCGCCACCATGACACGCTCGCTGCCGCATGTCCGCCACCGGTGCCGCAATTCACCGATGACTCACCTCCATGTTCGCCGCCACCGGTGATGCAACTCGCCGGTGTCTCACCTTCATATTGTCGTCAATGACGCACCTTGTCGATGACTCACACATGGACGACGATATCTTCATGGTAATGGTCTCCATATCTTGGCCATCAACTCCTTGCCGCCGGTGACATAACTTACCGGGCAGCACGCAGTTCTCCCTCGCGTGACGCAGCTTGACATCGATGGAGACTCGGACCTCGAACGCACGAGGCTCTGGTACCAAATGTCGGAGCTGCCCAAGGATCAATGGATACGCTTACAAGGAGTGGAAGAAGAACACACAAAGAGCTTCAGCGGCACCGCACATTGTGACTTTTCTCTATTCAGCTCATCTTCTTCTTCTCTCTCCCTTGGCTTTGCCCAGACTCTCTCCCTTGGCACCACCGTGGCTACATTGTTTTTCACTGCCCGCAGGCCACTTAAACCTCCTCTCTGACTTGGCCTCTTTAACTACTCACAGCTAACTCATGCTGTTACCACTTCATGCAGATCACAACCGAACGGCACACATTAATCTAATTTGCCTGCCCTTAGCTAATCAACTAGCCCACTACTTAACTAGCATGTACACACATAACCTCATTTGCACATGAGTACATGGCCGCAGCCTAGTGATGCTAGCTTGAACGAACCAACCACTAGTGGGGACGGGGCCTCCAGTCCCGGCCCGTAAGGGGCTTTAGTCCCGGTTTGTAAACCGGGACCCCAGCCGCGGGACTAAAGCCTGAACCTTTAGTCCCGGCCCGCTTACCAGCCGGGACTGGAGGGTGTCCACGTGGGCACCTCGGAGCGAATCAGGGCCAGGACCTTTAGTCCCGGTTTGTAACACAGACCGGGACTAAAGGGCATCTGCAGATTTTTGTTTTTTGCTTTAGGGTTTTAGGGTTTAGGGGTTTTAGGGTTTTACGTGGGGGATTAACGTGATGCCCCGTTTGGTGCCTTGGTGTTCGGGAATTAGTTTATGCATATATATAAGATTAACTTATCTTACAAGCGAGCATATATATACAATTATATGGAGATCAGAATATCAGGACAAGAGCCCGTCTATTCGATTACATGGACCAACATCAGTAATGGCCCTAGCTACACTAAATCGTCCTTTGTCGTCTATAGCTTCTATCCTCAGAAGGCCGCTAGCTCCTCTGCAACAGCAATCGCGCGTTGCTCTGGTAGGTACTTCTCCCGCATGGGTGTACTATATAAGAAGAGGAGATGAATATGAATATCAATCATGATAACAAAGAATGACGAGTAAAATAGAGGTGTGAATGTTTATTGCTTACATCGTATCTGTAATCCTTGTGCTCAGAGGTAAACGTGCGAATGGTCTCGCAAACATAGTATCCACATAGATGCGCCCCCGTGGCTGCTGGTCGCACTTTACGAGAATAGAATATATTAATCAAAATAATAATCTAGCATTACAAATGTATTGAAAATAGAAGTAATCATACTACTACTTACCTGAGCCGCTCTAAAGGTCAGCTTCTCATGCCGGATACCGGGAGTCACGCACTTGAACCGCTTCCAAACCCTGCCCGACAAGGAAAATGATTTGCTAAGTTTTTCATTAATTGATATATCAGAAAATCATCGAAAGAGACCGATAGAGCACAAGAATGATTGAAATTACCCTTGGAGCATGTCCTGCAGGCTTTGGAACTGTTCCAAGGGTCTCGATAATGGGTCGAAGGCATCAACTCTTCCCTTATCAATTTGAATGTCCAACAGAATCCAGTGGTAGCTGCACATGTATATATATGTGTCAGTAACTTATCAATTACACTCATAAGTGAATGGACACAACACAGTAAGACCCTCACCTGAAGTTGTATGGAAACAATATGTGGTCACAGAAATTTTGATCTGTTAGAAACCTTAGAAGGTTTTCCTCCGTCTCCTTGGGGTTATCAGTTAGCGTCGCTATATGTATTTTATCTGGGTCAATAAACCCAATATTGTGGATGTTCCTACTTTTACATTCCAGAATCTTCATTCTGCATAATAGAGTACGTCAGAACGGAACAAGTTATATGTAGAAAATGAATTGAAATAACTGAACAAGTTATATGTAGACAATGAATTGAAATAACTGAACAAGTATATGTAGACAACGAATTGAAAAACTTACAGACAATAGCAACTCATAAGCGATTTGTCGAGGGCGTCAGCATTGTACATCTGGAAGAGTTCATCAAAGTCGATATGGATGTCTTCGGGACGGCCGTAGTACTCCCGTGGGACAAGCGCCACGATCATCGTTCTCCCTTTATTTGATTCACTTAAGTACCATGTATGCAAGTAACGCATATTTGTTGGGAGATCATCAAACTTATCTTTGCTGACCAAAGGCGCTCCCGTGACAAACTGTGGCTTAGGGGACCACAGCTTGGGTAACCACGTCGTCTATTTGCAAATAAATTCTAACTAATAATTTCTTTCTATTTGCAAATAAATTCTAACTAAATAATTCTATTTCTATTTGCAAACAAATTCTAACTAAATAATACTATATCTAAAATAATACTATCTCTAAAATAATACTATTCTAACTATATGTATCTAAATAATTCTATTCTAACTATAACTATCTAAATAATTCTATTCTAACTATAACTATCTAAATAATTCTATTCTAACTATAACTATCTAAATAATTCTATTCTAACTATATCTATCTAAATAATTCTATTCTAACTATATGTATCTAAATAATTCTATTCTAACTATATGTATCTAAATAATTCTATTCTAACTATATGTATCTAAATAATTCTATCTAATAACTATCTAAATAATTCTATTCTAACTAAACTATCTAAAAATTCTAACTATTCTATCTAAATAATTCTATTCTAACTA
>QXEO01001320.1:0-33650 GCA_007115705.1 Dactylis glomerata
TTGAAGTTACACACGAGGCTCCAGAGTGACGGCTACAACGAGACAACGTCAACAGAAGCATTACAAGACGATGTCGATGCACTAGTGAAGCAAGAGATAAGGCATTAGAAAGAGCCACGCAGCTCAACAGAGCCTACGAAACTACCACAGTAGTCAAGTTCGTCCACGATCCTTCGTGGTGGGAGACCTAGTTTTGCGACTCAGGCAAGACAGCCACGGCAAATTGGAGTCCCCTTGGGTGGGACCGTACATCATCACAGAGTGATACCAGGAGGAGCATATCGACTACAAGACAAGAAGACAGGGAAAGATGAGAGCAACCCGTGGAATGCAGAGCAGCTACGACGTTTTTACGCGTTTAGAATTATCTAATGGTATCAGTAAACTCGAGTTAACCTTCTGAACCCAGAACATGAGGCCACAGGTCGGGTTCTTTGGGTTGAACTCGACAAAATTGTACAAATCTCTTTACTTTTCCGCTCGGGGCTCCAACCCTCGGGTCGTACGAAAGAAACTTTTATCGCGACATGGAGATCTTTTTATATTACAAGGTGGTACAGACAACACGATTCTTCAAAATAATTGGTTCGCAAAGAACCCGATATATATAAAGCATACCTCAGAACAATTATTTGTTTTTGGTACTCATAACAGCATCAAAGTAAAGTACGAATATTCATTACTATAGCACGATAGCAAGGACATTATCAAAAGAAATTACATAGATCCTAATGAAAGTGGACTTCGGCCTCATATTCCTTCTGGCACTGGGTGCCGTCATAGATCTTCACGTCGAACTTCGATGTGCCGACATGGAAATCGAAGGTCATGAAGAAACCTTGATGGATGTCGTGGTCTTCTGCAAGCTGCGACCACCCACCCTCAAGTATTGCTTGCCATCGCCATCATACCAAACCTCCACTTCGTATGGAGTTCCACTGCCAGATTGTTCGCGGAGAACTGCTTCTCGCAGTTCTCGCCCATCCATGAACTTGTGTGAAATTCAGCGACAGGCGCTGAATCTCGCGGCACTGCGCCATGGCAATGTAGAAGAAAGAAAAGATTCGGGGAGGAGCAGCAAGAGCAGTAGGAGCAGTAGGAGGAGGAGCGCTTGGACCTGGGGCAGCGCCAGTCACCTTGGGCTTGTTTTGCTACCAGGTGGGCGGCCGGATGGCGTTTAACTGGAGCGGCCGATGACGATCCTGCGGCGGCTGGAGTCGTTTGTTCTTGCTTCCCGAGGGCGGCCCGACCTCGCGGTGCCACCGGAGAGCCAAGGTTCAAACAAGAACCATCTGCGTCAGCCATACGGACAAGGAAGAAGGCTAGAAACCTAGATCAAGAGAGAAGACGACGCGGCGGAGGAGGAATCTAATTAGGGTTTTTTACCCCTTACCAAGAGTGCTTTATTTATAAGCATGTATTATCGGGCCCCCGTGGTAAGCAAGGCCCATAAACCGTATTTTACAAAGGAGTTAAATTCTGCACATAAGCAGACGATACATACCAAAGAAGAAAAATAAGAAGGGAAGAGTGTGGTTGCACGATATGAAAACCTCGCCGTGGGCTCGGGGGCTTGTAAACAGGAGAAATTAAAAGAAAGAAGATCAAGCGAATTTTGAGCCTATGCTTGACTACAAGTATTCAAACATAGCCTCGGGGGCTACTCCCATCGGGAGCGCTGAGCGCGCACCCGATAGAGGATGAGATAATCAATGGTGGAGATGAAGAAAGATTATCATACAAACTTCGACAACATAGTCGACAAAATACAGAAAAAACTACTCCCATCGGGAGGGAATTGGAAGAAGTTAATTTAAGTTCGAAATTCTTTGATTTTATCAGTCAAAACTTGGCTGCGACATAAGATTCTCGAGTTGTGTGTTATCGCAATGAAACTCGAATGCCGTGATTTATCACGAAGGTAAGACCCTGGGATCCGTCCTGTGAGGCCTGGTATACGCACATGGATGTGCTCTGCTGGTATGTATCCGTGTCTATGATGCAAAGAAAATCCTGGTGGACGCACTGGGTACCCTGAGAATCACTGGGATTCATTCTTTGTAAGTCCTAAATGCGGCAAAAGAATGGGTTTGACCGGTATCCCGAATTCAAATCCAAGGGGATTGAATTTGAAGTAGGTGACAAGTATCTGTTCCGACAGTTAACTGACTTCTTGATCCGTCAGAGTTGTCAGGCTTGTTCATCAAAACCCCTTGCGATATTATGAAAATAAGTCAAAAGACCGAGTCGAAGATTTGAAGATAAGAAGAAGTCGAAGAATTGATCAAGTTGAAAGATTTAAAAAGATTATAGATTCCACCCGAATCTGCAATTCTGGTGAATCTCAGGGGCTACTGACAAGGGTATAGTTAATAGAGCCCGTTAGTTGAGTACCCCTAAGGCCCGTATAGCTAGGCCCAATTGTATGATAGTCAAATACGAGTTCTTACCGTATGTCGATATTGTAATCTGTATCGGACCCTACCCGATCCTCGAGACCTGGCCACCCATATATTAGGGCCAGGAGGGGACGGTGTGGGGCGATTGAAAGCAAGCCAGGTTGAACACCCAAGTTTACTTTCGACACACACCTATTTTGGCTAACTTTACCTTCGAGTTCATCCGACGCCCTATCTCCCCGATCCTAAGTCCTTCATTTAGGACATTTGTCGAGTTAACCCCTCGTCAGTTACCATAACCATTACCATTGGTAGAAAGATACGGCCTATAATTGTTGCTAGCAAAATTATTCCTATAAGCACTGTTGTTGAAATTATTATTTCTAATGAAGTTCACATCAACATGCTCTTCTTGAGCAACCAAAGAGGCCAAAGGAACATTATTAGGATCAACATGAGCTCTATCATTAGCAAGCATAAGCATAATAGTATCAATCTTATCACTTAAGGAAGAGGTTTCCTCAACAGAATTTACCTTCTTACCTTTGGAGCTCTCTCGGTGTGCCACTCAAAAAAAAATTACCATCATATTATCAAGAAGCTTTGTTGCGGCGCCCAAGGTAATGGACATAAAAGTGCCTCCAGCAGCTGAATCCAATAGATTTCTTGAAGAAAAATTCAGTCATGCATAAAAAGTTTGGATAATCATCCAAGTAGTCAGTCCATGAGTGGGACAATTCTTTATCATAGATTTCATTCTTTCCCAAGCTTGAGCAACATGTTCATTATCAAACTGTCTAAACTTCATAATATCACTTCACAAAGCTATAATCTTCGTAGGAGGATAATATTTCCAATAAAAGCATCCTTACACTTATCCCAAGAATCAATACTATTTATAGGCAAAGATAGCAACCAATCCTTAGCTCTTCCTCTTAAGAGAAAGGAAACAACTTAAGCTTAATAATATTACCATCAACATCCTTATACTTCTACATCTCACATAGCTCAACAAAATTGTTGAGATGAGCTACAGCATCATCACTACTAGCACCAGAAAATTGCTCTTTCATAACAATATTCTCGGAATTGGACAAAACAAAAGTCGAACCTCCTATTTTTCCTGAAGCGTCGCGAGTCTGAAGATGAGACAAAGGGGGGCCAGGACCCGACCACACCCTAGGGCGGAGTGGCCTAGCCCTAGCCCGCGCCACCAGGGTGAGGCCACCTGGTCCACCTCCTGACGCTGCCCTTCCGCCTATATATTCCCCTCGACAGGAAAAACCTAAATGCCCAATCAATTTTCCACGAAACCTACTACGAGCCGCCACCATCATCGACGTGAGATTGGGAGGGTCCAGAAGCTCTTCCCGGCACCCTGCCGGAGGCCTTCTTCATCACCATGGTCGCCTCCGGAGTAATGTGTGAGTAGTCTACCTTGGACTACGGGTCCATAGCAGTAGCTAGATGGTCGTCTCCTCCAGCATGTGCTTCATGTCTAGATCTTGTGAGCTGCCTATCATGATCAAGATCATCTATGTGTAATTCCACATGTTGTGTTTGTTGCGATCCGATGAGTATTTGTACTATGTCAAGTTGATGTGCTAAATTATTATCTTTATGTTATCTCTCTGTTGTTTATGATCTTGCATGCTCTCCATTGCTAGTAGAAATCTTGGCCGAGTAGATGCTAGTGACTCCAAGAGGGGGTATTTATGCTCGATAGTTGGGTTCATGCCTGCAGTAATCTGGGGGAGTGACAGAAACCTCTAAGGTTGTAGATGTGCTGCTGCCACTAGAGAGAAAACAATATTCTTGTGTTCAAGGACATTTGCATTGTTTACATTACGCACTTTGCAGTTATCTGTTGTTCACAACTTAATACTCAATGGGTGCTCGGATGACACCTCGAAAGTGGATTATTAGTCATAGATGCAGTTGGATTACGGTCTATGTATTTTCTCGTAATGCCCAGAGTGAATCTCATAGTGATCCTCAAGACATATGTATGCTATCTTTATTCTATCAATTGCCCAACTGTAATTTGTTTACCCAACATGTTGTTATTTATCTTATGGAGAGACGCCACTAGTGAACTGTGGACCCCGGTCCAATTCCTTTACATTGCTATTACCATTTTACTTTTACTCGTATTATTTACATTCTTGCATACTATTACCTTTTATCACTCGATATGCTTAATCCTTTGTTTACAGCAAACTAGTGAGATTGACAACCTCATCGTAAGTTTGGGCAAAGTACTTGGTTGTGTTGTGTGCAGATTCCATATTGCTGCTGGTGAAAGCTACACGCCGACAAGTATTCTTCTGGCGCCATTGTCCGGAGTGTCGCAAAGCTAGCGGGCATCAACCTTCGGAAGGGTGGTTCTTTCTCCTACTGGTTCGATAAACCTTGGTTTCACAACTGATGGAAACTTGCTATTGTGCTCATCATACCTTCCTCTTGGGGTTCCCAACTGGTGCCTACTACGCACCATCAAGCATTTTTCTGGCGCCGTTGCCGGGGAGAAAGAAGATTTCTGTTAGGGGAGTCTCTCACTTCTAATCTTTTACTTTTTTATTGTTTTGCTTTACTTTATTTTTGCTTGCATTGTTTTATCAAAAATACAAAAAAATTAGTTCCTTTATAGTTGTTACTTTTATTTGCCTACTTTTAGTTTTGCTAGAATGGGTACTCCTAAGAATACCAAGTTGTGTGATTTTACTAGCACCAAAAATAATGATTTTATCTGCACTCCTATTGCGCCACCTGCTCCTGAGGCAAATTTTTATGAGATCAAACCTGCTTTGTTGAATCTTGTTATGAAGAGCAGTTTTCTGGTGCCAGTTCTGATGATGCTACAGCTCATCTCAATAGTTTTTTGAGCTATGTGAGATGAAAAAGTGTAAGGATGTAGATGGTGCTATTATTAAGCTTAAGTTGTTTCCTTTCTCTTTAAGAGGAAGAGCTAAGGATTGGTTGCTATCTTTGCCTATAAATAGTATTGATTCTTGGGATAAGTGTAAGGATGCTTTTATTGGAAAATATTATCCTCCTGCTAAGATTATAGCTTTGTGAAGTGATATTATGAAGTTTAGACAGTTTGATAATGAACATGTTGCTCAAGCTTGGGAAAGAATGAAATCTATGATAAAGAATTGTCCCACTCATGGACTGACTACTTGGATGATTATCCAAACTTGTTATGCATGACTGAATTTTTCTTCAAGAAATCTATTAGATTCAGCTGCTGGAGGCACTTTTATGTCCATTACCTTGGGCGCCGCAACGAAGCTTCTTGATAATATGATGGTAATTTTTTCTGAGTGGCACACCGAGAGAGCTCCACAAGGTAAGAAGGTAAATTCTGTTGAGGAAACCTCTTCCTTAAGTGATAAGATTGATACTATTATGCTTATGCTTGCTAATGATAGAGCTCATGTTGATCCTAATAATGTTCCTTTGGCCTCTTTGGTTGCTCAAGAAGAGCATGTTGATGTGAACTTCATTAGAAATAATAATTTTAACAACAGTGCTTATAGGAATAATTTTGCTAGCAACAATTATAGGCCATATCTTTCTACCAATGGTAATGGTTATGGTAACTCTGATGGTAATTCCTCCAACAACACTAGGGCCGCGCCCTCTGAGCTTGAAGTCATGCTCAAGGACTTCATCGGTAAGCAAACTGCTTTTAACAAGTCTGTTGATGAAAAGTTAGGTAAAATTGATATATCCTTGCTTCTAAAGTTGATAGCCTTGCTCTTGATGTTGAACTTCTGAAACTAAAAGTGTTGCCTAATGATGTGAAAGAAAGCAATACTTTGAATGCCATCCAAGTTAGAATTGATGAAAATGTTAGGATGTTAGCAGAATTGCATGCCAGGTGGGAAAGAGAAGATGAGATGGCTAGAAAGATGAAGGTATGTACTATTACCACCTCTAATGATGTTGTTTCAAATGCTAGCAATCCTCTTACTTTGATTGGTGTAGAGAAAACTCCTACTCCTTGTGCGAAAAAGCCCAAAACTGCAAAAACTTTTTCTACAAAAAGTGGTGAAATTTTTTGGAGTATGGAAGACAATAGCTCTACTTATTTTAATGATTTTGATGTTGATGGATGCAACATATCTGAAGTTATTTTGTTCTTGCAAAAGCTTGCTTTGAGTCCTAATGCTAGTTCTATGAATGTTGCTTTTGCAAAGCATATTACAAATGCTCTCATGAAAATTAGGGAAGAAAAGTTGAAGCAAAAGGTTTCTATTCCCAAGAAATTAGAAGATGGTTGGGAGCCCATCATTGATATGAATGTTAATGGTTTTGATTGCCATGCTTTATGTGATCTAGGTGCTAGTATTTCTATTATGCCTAGAAAGATTTATGATATGCTTGGTTTACCACCGCTTCAAAAGTGTTATTTTGATGTTCCTCCTGCTGATGTTGCTAAGAAGAAACCTTTGGGAAGGATTAATAATGTTCTTATTATGGTTAATAATAACCTTGTTCCCATTGATTTCCTTGTTATGGATGTTGAATGCAATGCTTAATGTCCTATTATTTTGGGAAGACCTTTTCTTCGAACTGTAGGTGCCATCATTGATATGAAGGAAGGCACCATTAAATATCAATTTCCACTCAAGAAAGGTATGGAAGACTTCCCTAGAAAGAGTAAGAAACTACTTTTTGACTCTATTCTTAGAGCAAATTATGAACTTGATGCTTCATAGCTTGATATTACTTGATTTGCATTCTCTGCGCCTAGCTCAAAGGCGTTAAAGAAAAGCACTCTTGGGAGATAACCCAATGTTTTCTTTTCAGTATCTTTTCTTTTATTTGAGTATTGGAAGTTATTATTTCTGTAATGACCTCTCCTTATCATTTTTATTTCATTTTTGTGCCAAGAAGAACCTCTAATTTGAGGGAGGTAAGATTTGGGGAAGTTGCTGTCCTGAACAGATTTATGCGCTACACCGTAAAAATTCATGAAAATTCTCAGAATATCTTTTGATCTGAAATTTCTTGTGCATATGCCCCTGGTTATATCCAAACTATCATTAGTTTTGCACTTTTTGATTTGAGCAACAGAAGGTCCTCAAAAAAATCGATCGTTGTTAGCTGTTCTGTTTTGACAGATTCTGCCACTATTTGTGTTTGCCTCTCGATCGCTTTCTTTTTGAGTTCTTTTGATCATGGAACTTTTGAGGAAGTTGCTACAGTAGCTTATGCTTTAATAGTTGGTATATTTGAGTTTGAAAATGAAACAAAAAAGGGAGATTTATTATTATGTTTATGCTAATGTTGCTAATAGAATTGTGTGAAGTTTTGTATGAAGGAAGTTTTCAAGTGCAGGGAATGGAGAGTGATGAAATGAGATGAAGTATGGACAAAACCTCAAGCTTGGGTATGCCCATGTCACCCCAAGAAATATCCAAGAGGTACAAGCATCAAAGCTTGGGGATGCCCCCGAGGCACCCCTTCTTCATCGGCAAAAATCAGGTCACCTTTGAACACACTATATTTTTATTACTTCATATTCTATGCCTTTTTCTTGGAGCGTCTTTACTTTTGCTTTCAGTTTTCTTTTGTTTTGTTTGCTACAATAAATGGTTGGACCCCAACAAATTTCTTTTGGAGAATACATACTTCATTTTTCATTGCCAAGAACACTCTATTTTTCACTCTTATCGTTCAACGAGTGTTCTCTTTTTCTAGTACTGCATTTAGCTTTCGTTTTTCGCCTTGATTTTTGTTCAGATCTTGTTATATCTTTGCATCAAGGTGTATTTAGACCTCTGGTCTATGTTGGTTTTCATCAAAAGAGCCATTTCAAAAAGGTTTGAATGGTGTTGGAAAAGATAAAAAAGTTTCATGCCTATAGTGGTACAAATGGGAGCTTGTTTAGACTGCGGCTTAGACTTTTGCATGTCATGCTTGATGTCGTTTTGATAGTATGCTTAGTAGTTTTTGCTGTAGCATGACTTGTCTCAAATGACTGAAACTGCTTAATGAGCCTTTGAAAAAATCATGCGTTGTTTTTATTATATGGGAGCATGTTATTGTGGTTTTCTCCTTTCATGCTTTATTTGGATTGACTTGGCACATACTTACAACATGTTTGACTCTAACAAAGTTGCCATAAGCCTCTATGATCATTTGGTTTTTGACTTGTGATACCACTTTATGCTTCGGTTAATGGTGTTTTGTCGCTATGCATGATTATGGCCGTTATTGCTCTCTTAGTTGGTCGCTCCCAGTCTTTTGCTAGCTGTCATTTTGTACTGAGTATGAGCTCTACTCGTGCATCCAACTCCCAAAAACCAAGTTTTCCAATGTGTCCACCATACATACCTATTAGCAATTTGCTATTCCAAGTACATTCGACTTGCTTTTATCTATCCTTCAAATTAAACTTTTTTGTGTTATGTGAAAATTAGTCAGTAAAGCTCTCACGAACCTGATGGCACACTTTACTTTTCTTGTTTTTAATAATTTTGACATTGTGGCTCTCTTATGTTGATGTTATGCTTGCAAGT
The DNA here is from genome assembly GCA_007115705.1 of Dactylis glomerata. Classification (NCBI taxonomy): domain Eukaryota; kingdom Viridiplantae; phylum Streptophyta; class Magnoliopsida; order Poales; family Poaceae; genus Dactylis; species Dactylis glomerata. The sequence continues at coordinate 8,933 of QXEO01001320.1, forward strand.
TGTAAGTTGGAAATTAGCCCAGCCATGCTGTCATGGGGCCAGCTTTCAACATTGCACTTTCTTTCATTTAGTTGATATCATGATATTTTGTTTATAGATACTCGCGATGTGAAATAAGTTGGGATCTTGTGAGGTCATGGAGTTTGTATATGTGTTAGAGAAATGCCTGGGCCACTAATCTAAGCCATGCATCATTCATGGTGGAAATTTACAGCATGCCCATAGTAGACATTCGACGACGTATCTCATAATAAAAAGCTATACCAATGGTAAATAAAAGAGATACCGAGGTGTTCATTGTCTGTTTGTCTTGTCATTTTGATGTGGGCTTGTTTCATGTCATCGGGCAAGAGGTACCCTGTTGGCGGTTCTCGATGATACATAAATGCTTACAATGACAAGAACTTGCTTGGGACCTAAGTCGAGTAGCATGAGGTTTGGGTATTCGTACTTCACGGGACACGAGGTTTTCAACTTATGATTTGTTAAGCATAAGCTTTATAATTGTACTCGCATTTACCTTAACCATTCAAGATGCCTATGATGGGGGCAATGAGAGCTCAAAGCTAGTATGTATCATAATTTTTGGAGGTTTATAAAACTTGCAATCACTGCTTCCCTCTGCGAAGGGCCTTTCTTTTACTTTTATGTTGAGTCTCCACCTTCTACCTTCATGCACCGTCTAAGAGAGCATAGTTGTCATTCTGAGTTTAATGTGCAGAGTACCAAAGTTTATCATTGATTGATTTATGATTATGGTTTTGCTTGTTCTTAAATTATTTGTATCTAGTCGCGCTCTTAAACTTGAAGGTGTCCTATGCATTTATGTTTTGCTACTCCATGAAGGACAAGCTAAAAACCACTTTGCTATGTTTTTCGATATGATTTGAACACACACTTGACTTTCAATGTTTCATTATTCATGATCTTTCATTTGTGTTACTTTTCATGTTATAACATGGTTGCTAAGTTTTACTGTCAAGATTATGTCTTTTATGCCCATGTTTTAAGTACTTTGATGCCAGCACTCAATGCTTTACATCGTTGATCAAGATTGTGAGGGTGCATGTCACCTTAAAAATTATTGTTTTGTTACCACTTACCTACTCGAGGACGACCAGGAGTTAAGCTTGGGGATGCTTGATACGTCTCAAACATATCTATAATTTTTTATGCTCCATGCTTGTTTATACACCATTTGCTTTGTGTTTTGTTACACTTCGTGGCGTTTTTATGCACTTTCTGGAACTAACCTACTAACGAGATGCCACAGTGCTAGTTTCCTATTTTCTGCTATTTTGTGTTTCAGAAAAGCTACATAGGAAATATTCTCGGAATTGGACGAAACAAAAGCCGAACCTCCTATTTTTCCCAAAGCGTCGCAAAGTCCGAAGATGACACGGAGGAGGGCCAGGACCCGGCCATACCCTAGGGCGGCGCGGCCCAGGTCCTAGCAGCGCCACCAGGGGGTGAGGTCGTGATACGTCTCAAACGTATCTATAATTTTTGCTACATGCTTGTTTTTACACCATTTGCTTAGTGTTTCGTTACACTTCGTGGTGTTTTTATGCATTTTCCGGAACTAACCTATTAACAAGATGCCACAGTGCCAGTTCCCTATTTTCTGCTGTTTTTGTGTTTCAGAAAAGTTACACAGGAAATATTCTCGGAATTGGACGAAACAAAAGCCGAACATCCAGAAATTTACCGAAGCTTCCAGAAGTCCAAAGAGGAGACGGAGAGGGGCCACGGGCCGGCCACACAGTAGGGCGGTGCGGCCTAGCCCCTGGCCGCGCCACCTATGTGTGTGACCGCCCTGGTCCACTTCTGACGCCGCCCCTTCGCCTATAAAGAGCCCCCGATGGGAAAAACCTAAGCACCCGATCAATTTTCCAGAAACACATCACGGTCCGCCGTCGTCGTCGACCCGAGATCGGGAGGGTCCAGAAGCTCTTCCCGGCACCCTGTCGGAGAGGGGAATCGCTACCGGAGGTCTTCTTCATCGCCATGCTTGCCTCCGGCGTGATGAGTGAGTAGTCTACCTTGGACTATGGGTCCATAGCAGTAGCTAGATGGTTGTCTTCTCCACCATGTGCTTCATGTTTAGATCTCATGAGCTGCCTTACATGATCGAGATCACTGTTATGTAATTCTACATGTTGTGTTTGTTGGGATCCGATGAATATTGGTGTTATGATTGAGTTGATGTGCTGAATATTATCTTATGTTATCTCTATGTTGTTTATGATCTTGCATGTTGTCCGTTGTTAGTAGCTATCTTGGCCAAGTAGATACTAGTGACTCCAAGAGAGGGTATTTATGCTCGATAGTTGGGTTCATGCCTCTATTTAATCTGGGGGAGTGATAGAAACCTCTAAGGTTGTAGATGTGTTGTTGCCACTAGGGAGAAAACAACATTCTTATGTCCAAGGGCATATGCTTTGTTTACATTACACACTTTGCTTAATGCAGTTATCTGTTGTTCGCAACTTAATACTTGTGGGGTGTTCGGATGATTATTAGTCATAGATGCAGTTGGATGACGGTCTATGTATCTTGTTGTAATGCCTAGAGTAAATCTCATAGTGATCCTTGATAGGTCCAAAACGTATCTACTTTCTGGAACACTTTTGCTATTGTTTCTTCTTTAATTTGTGTGTTTTGAACACAACTAACACGGACTGACGCTGTTTTCAGCAGAATTGCTCCGGTGTCTCGTTTTGTGCAGAAATCCAACTTTCAGTAAAAATTCAGAAAAAATCATCAAAAATCCTATTTCACCAGAAGACCCACGGAGCCAGAAGACGGGACGGAGAGGAGGCTCGAGGGGCCCTCACACACAGGTGGCGCGTCCCAGCCCTGGCCGCGCCACCCTGGCGTGAGGAGGCCCCATCAGCCCTCTCGACCTCCCTTCTCGCCTACATATACCCCCTGACATAATAATATCGGAGAGACGGCGTTTTTTCCAGATAGACTTCCGTTGCGCCGCCGCCATCAGAAACCGCGATTCGGAACCAGAAACTCCGTTCTGGCAACCTGCCGGGACGGGGATTCGGAGGAGATCTTCATCACCATCATCACCGACGCTCCTCCATCGACCATCCATGACTCCCCCATCCATGTGTGAGTAATTCCCCCGCTGTAGGTGAGGGGATGGTAGGGATTGGATGAGATCATTCATGTAATTTGATATGAGATTGTTAGGGCATAGTGCCTAGTATCTTTATTTAGTGCCTATGACATTGTTGCAACTTGTTGTGCTTAATGCTTGTCACTTTGGGCCCGAGTGCCATGATTTCAGATCTGAACATGTTATTATTTCTAAGATGATACTTGTTGTTTATGGTCTTACCTACAAGTTGTATACACATATTGTTGTCCGGAACCCGAGGCCCCAAAGTGACAGAAATTAGGATAATCGGAGGGGATGGCTATGATGTGAGGATCACATGTGTTCACCGAGTGCTAATGCTTTGCTCCAGTACTTTATTAAAAGGAGTACCTTAATTACCAGTAGTTTCCCTTGAGGCCCTGCTGCAACAGGCTGGTAGGACAAAAGATGTCATGCAAGTTTCTCCTTGTGAGCACGTACGAGTATATACGGAACACATGCCTACGATTGTTTGTACTAGGATGCTTTATCATTATTTATCTGCAATGCCCATGTCTCATTGATTTCATGAATTATCTTATCCATGCAACGCCCGTAATCCATCCCTATGCCTACAGTATTTGTTCTTACTGTTTACTATTGTTACTATTATCGCTGCTATTTTACTACTGCTGTTACTGTTTCACTACTGTCACCACTATAAAACTGTTGCTACTGATAAACCACTGCGAGCAAGACTATTTCCAGGTGCAGCTGAATTGACAACTCATCTGTTAAGGCTTATATATATTCTTTGGCTCCCCTTGTGTTGAATCAATAAATTTGGGTAATACTTCCCTCGAAGACTGTTGCGATCCCCTATACTTGTGGGTCATCAAGACTATTTTCTGGCACCGTTGCCGGGGAGCATAGCTTTATTTGTAAGTTCACTTGGTATTCATATTGTTCACTGCAATCCTTTCATCATGGGTAAACCTCGTGATGGAAAAGTTCCTATATTGCCATCCACTACAAGAAGAGGTACAACTCTCAACACCTCTGTTGCTCTTGATTCACCATCTGTTATGAGTAAGTTGCTTACAACACCACACCCACACGCTACTGCTACTACTTCTGCTGAGATTGAAAATGCCACTGATAATTTAGATGATGCTTCTACTGTGCTTGATGAGAGTGGTTCACTAGGTTCCTTTTTAGATGCTACTATTGCTAGAGCTAAGTTGGGAAACACCACTGTTACACCTGTTAGTTCACCTGAGTCTAGGGAATGTCCTAGTGATGATTATGATGATGATGCTTATATTGAGCTTAATGATGATTTTATTGCTGAAGCAAGTGCTACTCGTAATGCTGGTAATGTTAGAGAACTTCTTGCAAGACGTTCTGTTAGATATAATTTGTCTCCTGATCATAAGTTTGCTGCTTCTCCCATAAATATTAGATACAAGGATTATGATTTCTCTTTGGATTTATCTTACATATCTATTGTTGAGAAAACTCCTTTCTGTGGTACTAAAGATGAGAGTGCTATGGGGCACATGAATGAGCTTTCTACTTTGAGTAATTTGTTTTCTGATGATACTAAGCTCCGCACTTACTTTGTTGCTAAGATTTTTCCTTTCTCGTTGAAAGATGCTGCTAAAACTTGGTTTAATAGCTTGTCTCCTGGATCTCTTACTAGTCCTATTGTTTTGGTTAATGCTTTCTTTCAGAAATATTTTCCCGCTAGTGCTTAACATGCTGTTGTGCAGAAAATCTTTGATTTTGAACAGGGAAAAGGAGAGATATTGCCTGAATCTTGGACAAGGTTTTGTTCTTTAATTAGAGCTTTGCCTAAAGAACCATTGCCTAAAAATGAACTCCTTGATATATTTTATAATGGACTAACGGATGAATCTAAGTCATATTTGGATAGTTGTGCTGGTTGTGTTTTCAGGGAAAGAACTCCAGCTGAAGCTAAAGAATTAATGGCTAAAATAAGCCGGAATCATGATGATTGGACTTTAGTTGAGCCAACACCAGCACCAACCCCTGCGCCATCTACAGAGCCTACATAGAAGAAGAGAGGGATGATTGAATTAAATGATGAAGTTATGAGGGAAGTGATGACCCACAAGTATAGCGGATCGCAACAGTCTTCGAGGGAAGTATTACCCAAATTTATTGATTCGACACAAGGGGAGCCAAAGAATATATGTAAGCCTTAACAGATGAGTTGTCAATTCAGCTACACCTGGAAACAGTCTTACTCGCAGCGGTTTATCAGTAGCAACAGTTTTATAGCAGTGATAGTAGTGAAACAGTAACAGCAGTAGTAAAATAGCAACAGTAGAAGTAACGGTTGTAAACAGTAGGAACAAATACTGTAGGCATAGGGATGGATAACGGGCGTTGCATGGATAAGATAATTCATGAAATCAATGAGACACGGGCATTGCAGATAAATAATGATAAAGCATCCTAGTACAAACAATCATAGGCATGTGTTCCGTATATAGTCGTACGTGCTCACAAGGAGAAACTTGCACGACATCTTTTGTCCTACCAGCCTGTTGCAGCAGGGCCTCAAGGGAAACTACTGGTAATTAAGGTACTCCTTTTAATAAAGTACCGGAGCAAAGCATTAGCACTCGGTGAACACATGTGATCCTCACATCATAGCCATCCCCTCCGGTTGTCCCAATTTCTGTCACTTTGGGGCCTCGGGTTCCGGACAACAATATGTGTATACAACTTGTAGGTAAGACCATAAACAACAAGTATCATCATAGAAATAATAACATGTTCAGATCTGAAATCATGGCACTCGGGCCCAAAGTGACAAGCATTAAGCACAACAAGTTGCAACAATGTCATAGGCACTAAATAAAGATACTAGGCACTATGCCCTATCAAACTCATATCAAATTACATGAACAATCTCATCCAATCCCTACCATCCCCTCACCTACAGCGGGGGAATTACTCACACATGGATGGGGGAGTCATGGATGGTCGATGGAGGAGCGTCGGTGGTGATGGTGATGAAGATCTCCTCCGAATCCCCGTCCCGGCAGGGTGCCAGAACGGAGTTTCTAGTTCCGAATCGCGGTTTCTGATGGCGGCGGCGCAGCGGAAGTCTATCTGGGAAAAACGCCATCCTCCCGATCTCAAGTCGTCAGGGGGTATATGTACGCGAGACGGGAGGTCGAGAGGGAGCCTGGGGCCACCTCACATAGGGGTGGCGCGGCCAGAGCTGGGCCGCGCCACCACCTTGTGACGGTGCCTCGAGCCACTTCTCCCTCCGGTCTTCTGGCTCCGTGGGTCTTCTGGTGAAATAGGATATTTCATGATTTTTCCCGAATTTTTACTGGAAGTTGAATTTCTGCACAAAAACGAGACACCAGAGCAATTCTGCTGAAAACAGCGTCAGTCCGTGTTAGTTGTATTCAAAACACACAAATTAGAGGAGAAACAATAGCAAAAGTGTTCGAGAAAGTAGATACGTTTTGGACGTATCAACTCCCCCCAAGCTTAGCTATTTGCTTGTCCTCAAGCAATTCAGTTAACAACTGAGAGCGATAAAAGAAACTTTCACGAACACATTTGCTCATATGATGTATATATACTAACTATGTGATCAAATACTCAGGCGATTCATAATAAGAAATATGCAACTAATGTCACCTCATAGTCAAGCAAGCTATGAAAGAGTGCCAATGCACTAATAACAAGTAACATGTGCATGAGAAGCTACAAGATTGTAATATGCATAAATGATATGAGAGAATGGTATCCCACTTGCCTTTATTTGTAGAGCAAAACATAAATGCTGAGGCACCTCTGAAGTCCAAGGGAAGACTAGAAGTAGAAATATCAAAGATACAAGCATCAAAGTTATACCACAATTAACCGTGTTCTGGGACAAGCACATTACACTAAGAATAACAGCTATGCCCTCAAGAAGTGCTTAAAGTTAGAAGATGGTGACTCAACATAAAAGTAAATGAATGGCCCTTCGCAGAGGGAAGCAGTGATTTAACATGTGCTAGAGCTTTTCATTTGTAAAACAGAGATAAAAATTTCTTTTGAGAGGTGGTTGTTCTATGTCAACGACTAGCAATGGGGACTTACTATCTTCCATAATAAACAAGTGAGAGCGGTTCCGAGTTCTTTGAAAATTGGCACATTGGTGCTCTTTTATAAAGCTTTGGCACTCCTCCCCACCTTTTTCCTTTCTCAAACCATGGCTAACCGATTCCATCGGGTGCCCACCAACTTTCACAATCCTTTGGAGGAGTGCCTTTTTTCTTTCTTTTAGAATTAAGATTATAATGGTCTGACCAGCTCCCTTGCAAAATTAATGACGAGCAGATGAAGCTGCCTAGTCGAAGGGTACTTAATTTAATATGGAAGATAGCAATTCCGACCACTACGTCCCCATGAGCTAAAAACAGTGGCACAAAATGAGAAGTAGTTGAAAGTTTTGAAAGGTAGCACATGAAAATTTACTTGGAATGGCTCACAAATACCATGCATAGGAATTTATAGTGGACTCGTTGGAAGACTTGGTTTTTGGTAATTGGATGCACGAGTAGAGCTCATACTCGGTACAAGTGAAGGCTAGCAAAAGAATGGGAAGCAACAATCGAGAGAGCAATAACTATCATAATCATGCTTGCGACAAAACAAAATTAATATAGGCATAAAAATGATACAAGAACTCTGAGGCAATTTAGATCATCGAGGCTTAATTGACTTTTTATTCAGTCATATGCATGCTTGAGCATGTGCCAAGTCGATTCAAATGAAGCTTTCAGAGGTGGATACCACAATATCATACCATACTATGAATAAAACAATGCATGCAAGCATCTACATGACATGCTACAGGCTAATAGTAGATTGAAACTAATCATATGAGAGCAAAAACTACAAAGCATCCATTAGATGACATATACCTTACATGAACCGACTAAGCATGTCCACACAGATAAGTATATGTACAAAAATGAAAACAAATAGAGTTCATACCAGCCTCTTACCACATCTCGGATTGTCATATGTCGTCATTATTGCTCTTCACTTGTGTGGCTTGAATAGTATAAAGTGAATACCAAGCTCCAATGGAGTAACGGGAGACTGAACTCTGCAACAAACTTTACAAAACCGAAGAAGAGCAACAAATATTTTTGGGGTTTTCGATTTTCGAAGCAAAAGCGGAGGGAAATAGCAAACCGAAAATAGCAAGTAAAGCAACCCAAAGGTAGAAAACTAAAGAACCAAATAGAGAGAAACAACGGAAATATTTTTGGTCTTTTTGTGTTTTGGAAGCAATGAAAACAAGAACGAGAACAGTAAAGAAAACGAAACATGAATATACAAAGGTCCGACAAAATATGATATGCAGATGAGTGAATCGTCGGCGTACCTCCCCCCAAGCTTAGGCTTTGGCCTAAGTGGAGATCAATCCCAACTCGGCCAACTCTGCCATGAGGTGGCGCCCTCGTGGTGTGACGAAGAAGCACCATCGTCCTGATAAGAGTTTGAGGATGCCCCGGAGTGCTACGTGGTGAAGTGATAGGGCGGCTCCTCCTCTTCCTCCTGGACCACCACGCCGTGTTGGATATTGAAACCGAGCAGCCTAAGCTGATCGTCCAACTCCACCTTCGTGCGCGACCATGGCCTCATATGAACGCTGAACAAGTTAGGCTGAGGCAAGGGAATTTCCCTTTCCTCTCCATCAATGAATAACATTCTGTAAACTAATTTCCCTGCACAAGAGTTAGCAGTAACAAAGTGATGGAGTTTCATCGCAGCAAGATCAAGCCTCTGTGGAGCCAACAGTACATCATTAGGAGCAATAGAAAGTCCTAGCTCAGCAACAATACGCGCGGCAATAATACCTCCATAAATAGGTCCCCTAGCGGCTAGGCGACGAGCAATAACAGCACCAAGGTTATACTTCCTACCAACATCAAGAGCGGTAGCTAGAAAAGCTAAATGATAGTTGGAGATATTGCTAGTGTTTTCTCTACCAAGTACACTAGTTGCAAGATAGTAAGTAAAATATCTAATAGCTGGGAGCTGAATATTTCTTATCTTGCCACGCTGTGCGTTGCGGTCGTCATCATTGGTCACCCCCCCGGTAAAGCTCCAATAAATCAGCGGGGTGATTTTGTATCTTCTGGGCTGTTCCAAACATGGGAATACCTAAAATAGAACAAAACCTCCCCAAAGACATGGTGATAGACTTATCATAAATCTTAAATGCAACAGAAGGGTTGTAATGAGAGTTAATAAATTTAAAACTCTCAACGAAAGTCTTTGTAAGCAAAGCATATTGGTCTCTTTCATCCGCCACATAATCTGTCAACCCAACCCTGTTAATAAGGAGCAAGAAATCATCAAGAATCCCTGCATCACTTAAGAAGTTAAAACAAGGGAAGGCAGATGGATGTGCATCTCCATCATCCCCTTCTGGGTTTGGTGACATGAGATCCTCATTATAGGATATCCTATATTGAGCAGTGGATCTTGAGGGCCTTGATGACCTTGGTGCATCACTTTCAAACACTTCTCCATATGTGAAGTTGGCCATCTCCTTCTCTGAAATTTTTCAACAAACTCATAAAAAGTGATTTAAAGACAAGCAAATGTAGGAAACTACTATAGAAGGTCACTAGAGAGCTATCATGCATCAAAATAATCTTTCTAAACAATAGAATAAGCATGCATACTCATTTATACTGTCACCTACAATGCTAAAATACTCAAGAAATACTTTACCAAAAGAAAATCTACTTGGACAAGTGGAGGAGTCACATACCGGAGAGCAAATAATCCAAGTTTCAGCAAAAATGTTGGGCTGAACAAGGAGATCGAAAGTTCCAGGTGAAGGACAGCAAGAACTCGAGCTTGAGAAAATGGGTCGGTGTTTTTCGGGAGAGAGAAAGAGCAGGGGAAGAAGAGATGAGTGAGTGGCCTGGTGGGGTCCCCTCACACATGGGTGGCGCGGCCAGGGCTGGGCCGCGCCACCTGTGTGTGAGGTGGCGTGGCAGCCCCACCTGGTGCCTCCCAGGTGTCTCCCTGCCCCATTTTTGACATAAAAATTTATAAAGAATTTTCTGGAATTTTTCGAGAAACTTTATTTTCGAGGATTTTTCAGAAATTGGCATATCGATAAAACTCAGGAAAAACGAGGATGAAAAGATTTCAAGCAAATCAAAACTAAACATGCAGCAGCTTTGAGATACTCTTAATCATGCAACTAAACTGAAGGAATAAAATTTGATGAAAGTAAATACAAGTGAGGTGGAGTGGATGCGGTGAAAACAAAGTTTCGTTCATACAAATTCACTTTGCTAACAAGGTTGATCAAGTCTTGTTACCAAACTAACTTTATATGAGGCAAAACTTTGCACTTCACTTAATGCTTATGTTACCTCAACTTTGATAGGTATAGCCCCAACCATAAAAATTTGATATTCTTCCTTGGGCTTTTGATCTGAACAAATAATTTGACCAACTTTGATGGTCTCAACATGCTTGATTGAATTTAGAGCATTCCTCCTATCAATCTTCTTGGGAAAATAAACTGTATATTCTTTGTCATTAACATTAAAAGTGACTTTTCCTTGATTGCAATTAATAACAGCACCTGCAGTGTTTAGAAAAGGTCTCCCAAGAATAATAGACATATTATCATCTTCAGGCATTTCCAACACAACAAAATCAGTTAATATTAAACAGCTGTTAGCAACTTTAACAGGAACATTCTCACATATACCAATAGGAGTAGTAGTAGACTTATCAGCCATCTGCAAGGATATATCAGTTGAAACCAATTTTTCTAAATCAAGTCTCTTATAAAGAGAAAAAGGCATTACACTAACTCCAGCTCCCAAATCACATAAAGCAGTTCTAACATAGTTATTTTTAATGGAGCAAGGAATAGTCGGTATACCTGGATCTCCAAGCTTCTCTGGAACTTTACCATCAAAAGAATAGTTAGCAAGCAAAGTGGAAATTTCCTCACTAGGAATTTTCCTTTTGTTAGTGACAATATCTTTCATATACTTTGCATAAGGAGGCATTCTAATAGCATCAGTCAAAGGAATTTGCAAAAATAAAGGTCTCATCCATTCACAAAACCTGTTGTAGTGTTCTTCTTCCTTGGACTTGTGTTTCTTACTAGGAAAAGGCATTGGCTTCTGTACCCAAGGTTCCCTCTCCTTACCATGCTTGTTGGCAATGAAGTCTTCTTTGGTGTACTTTGCATTTTTATCACTCTTTTCCGGTTCTTCTTCAACTTCTTCTTTATCTTCTTCTGTATCATCTCCTGGTTCTGTTTCAGCATCAGAAATAGAAACACTGTTAGGATCTTTACCTGCATCAGAGGATTCTGCAGTTGTTTTATGCTTCTTCTTCTTCTTGGGAGGAATATCATCACTTGAAGTGCGTTGAGAGTCTTGCTCAATCCTCTTAGGATGTCCTTCAGGATATAATGGATCTTGAGTAGCAGCACCACTTCTTGTGCGTATTTCACATGCTTGCTTTTCTCTTGCAGCATTAACTAGCAGGTCTTGCTGCACTTTGGTAAGCTGATTAATTTGTGTTTGAATCATTTGAAAATGTTTAGCAAGTATCTTCACATCATTGGCGGTTCTCTCCACAATATCCTGCATCTTGTTAATAACTCTAGAATTCTCCAACAGATGATTATGCACCATTCTATTAAAATTTTCTTGCTTAACAATAAAATTGTCAAACTCATCTAAACATTGATCAGGAGGTTTAGTGTAAGGAATATCTCTTTCATCAAAGCGTTGGAGAGAGTGTACCTCAATAGTAGATGAGCGAGGGATTGGCTTACATAATTCTTCAATAGGAGGTAAATTCTTCACATCTTCGGCCTTAATACCTTTCTCCTTAAGAGCTTTCTTAGCCTCCTTCATAACTTCATCATTTAATTCAATCATCCCTCTCTTCTTCGGTGTAGGCTCTGTAGATGGCGCAGGAGTGGGTGCTGGTGTTGGCTCAACTAAAATCCAATCATCATGATTCCGGCTTTTTTTAGCCATTAACTCCTCTGCTTCAGCCCGAGTTCTTTCCCTGAAAACACAACCAGCACAACTATCCAAATATGACTTAGATTCATCCGTTAGTCCATTATAAAATATGTCAAGGAGTTCATTTTTAGGCAATGGTTCTTTAGGCAAAGCTCTAATTAAAGAACAAAACCTTGTCCAAGATTCAGGCAATTTCTCTCCTTTTCCCTGTTCAAAATCAAAGATTTTCTGCACAGCAGCATGTTGAGCACTAGCGGGAAAATATTTCTGAAAGAAAGCATTAACCAAAGCAATAGGACTAGTAAGGGATCCAGGAGACAAGCTATTAAACCAAGTTTTAGCAGCATCTTTCAACGAGAAAGGAAAAATCTTAGCAACAAAATAAGTGCGGAGCTTAATATCATCAGAAAACAAATTACTCAAAGTAGAAAGCTCATTCATGTGCTCCATAGCACTCTCATCTTTAGTACCACAAAAAGGAGTTTTCTCAACAATAGATATGTAAGATAAATCCAAAGAGAAATCATAATCCTTGTCTCTAATATTGATAGGAGAAGCAGCAAACTTAGGATCAGGAGACAAATTATATTTAACAGAACGTCTAGCAAGAAGTTCTTTAACATTACCTGCATCACGAGCAGCACGTGCTTCTGCAATAAAATCATCATTAAGCTCAATATAAGCATCATCATCATAATCATCACTAGAACATTCCCTAGACTCAGGTGAACTAACAGGTGTAACAGTGGTGTTTCCCAACTTAGGTCTAGCAATAGTAGCCTCTAAAAAGGAACCTAGTGAACATCTCTCATCAAGCACAGTAGAAGCATCATCTAAATTATCAGTGGTACTTTCAATCTCAGCAGAAGTAGTAGCAGTAACGTGTGGGTGTGGTGGTGTAAGCAACTTACTCATAACAGATGGCGAATCAAGAGCAACGGAGGTGTTGAGAGTCGTACCTCTTCTTGTAGTGGATGGCAATATAGGAACTTTTCCATCACGAGGTTTACCCATGATGAAAGGATTGCAGCGAACAATATGAATACCAAGTGAACTTACAAATAAAGCTATGGTCCCCGGCAACGGCGCCAGAAAATAGTCTAGATGACCCACAAGTATAGGGGATCGCAACAGTCTTCGAGGGAAGTATTACCCAAATTTATTGATTCGACACAAGGGGAGCCAAAGAATATATGTAAGCCTTAACAGATGAGTTGTCAATTCAGCTGCACCTGGAAACAGTCTTACTCGCAGCGGTTTATCAGTAGCAACAGTTTTATAGCAGTGATAGTAGTGAAACAGTAACAGCAGTAGTAAAATAGCAACAGTAGAAGTAACGGTTGTAAACAGTAGGAACAAATACTGTAGGCATAGGGATGGATAACGGGCGTTGCATGGATAAGATAATTCATGAAATCAATGAGACACGGGCATTGCAGATAAATAATGATAAAGCATCCTAGTACAAACAATCATAGGCATGTGTTCCGTATATAGTCGTACGTGCTCACAAGGAGAAACTTGCACGACATCTTTTGTCCTACCAGCCTGTTGCAGCAGGGCCTCAAGGGAAACTACTGGTAATTAAGGTACTCCTTTTAATAAAGTACCGGAGCAAAGCATTAGCACTCGGTGAACACATGTGATCCTCACATCATAGCCATCCCCTCCGGTTGTCCCAATTTCTGTCACTTTGGGGCCTCGGGTTCCGGACAACAATATGTGTATACAACTTGTAGGTAAGACCATAAACAACAAGTATCATCATAGAAATAATAACATGTTCAGATCTGAAATCATGGCACTCGGGCCCAAAGTGACAAGCATTAAGCACAACAAGTTGCAACAATGTCATAGGCACTAAATAAAGATACTAGGCACTATACCCTATCAAACTCATATCAAATTACATGAACAATCTCATCCAATCCCTACCATCCCCTCACCTACAGCGGGGGAATTACTCACACATGGATGGGGGAGTCATGGATGGTCGATGGAGGAGCGTCGGTGGTGATGGTGATGAAGATCTCCTCCGAATCCCTGTCCCGGCAGGGTGCCAGAACGGAGTTTCTGGTTCCGAATTGCGGTTTCTGATGGCGGCGGCGCAGCGGAAGTCTATCTGGGAAAAACGCCGTCCTCCCGATCTCAAGTCGTCAGGGGGTATATGTACGCGAGACGGGAGGTCGAGAGGGAGCCTGGGGCCACCTCACATAGGGGTGGCGCGGCCAGAGCTGGGCCGCGCCACCACCTTGTGACGGTGCCTCGAGCCACTTCTCCCTCCGGTCTTCTGGCTCCGTGGGTCTTCTGGTGAAATAGGATTTTTCATGATTTTTCCCGAATTTTTACTGGAAGTTGAATTTCTGCACAAAAACGAGACACCAGAGCAATTCTGCTGAAAACAGCGTCAGTCCGTGTTAGTTGTATTCAAAACACACAAATTAGAGGAGAAACAATAGCAAAAGTGTTCGAGAAAGTAGGTACGTTTTGGACGTATCAGGAAGCTAAGAAATCTCTTAAGGAGAAAGGTATTAAGGCCGAAGATGTGAAGAATTTACCTCCTATAGAAGAATTATGTAAGCCAATCCCTCACTCATCTACCATTGAGGTACACTCTCTCCAACGCTTTGATGAAAGAGATATTCCTTATTCTAAACCTCCTGATCAATGCTTAGATGAATTTGATAATTTTATTGTTAAGCAAGAAAATTTTAATAGAATGGTGCATAATCATTTGTTGGAAAATTCTAGAGCTATTAACAAGTTGCAGGATATTGTGGAGAGAACCGCCAATGATGTGAAGATACTTGTTAAACATTTTCAAATGGTTCAAACACAAATTGATCAGCTTACCAAGGTGCAAAAAGACTTGCTAGTTAATGCCGCAAGAGATAAGCAAGCATGTGAAATACGCACAAGAAGTGGCGCTACTACTCAAGATCCGTTATATCCTGAAGGACATCCTAAGAGGGTCAAGCAAGATTCTCAACGAACTGCAAGTGATGATATTCCTTCTAAGAAGAAGAAGAAGAAGAAGAAGAAGAAGAAGCATAAAACAACTGCAGAATCCTCTGATGCAGGTAAAGATCCTAACAGTGTTTCTATTTCTGATGCTAAAACTGAACCAGGTGATGCTTCCGATAAAGAAGAAGTTGAAGAGGAACCAGAAAAGATTGATAAAAATGCAAAGTACACCAAAGAAGACTTCATTGCCAACAAGCATGGTAAAGAGAGAGAATCTTAGGTACAGAAACCAATGCCTTTTCCTAGTAAGAAACACAAGTCCAAGGAAGAAGAACACTACAACAGGTTTTGTGAATGGATGAAACCTTTATTTTTGCAAATTCCTTTGACTGATGCTATTAGAATGCCTCCTTATGCAAAGTATATGAAAGATATTGTCACTAACAAAAGGAAAATTCCTAGTGAGGAAATTTCCACACTACTTGCTAATTATTCTTTTGATGGTAAAGTTCCAGAGAAGCTTGGAGATCCAGGTATACCTACTATTCCTTGCTCCATTAAAAATAA
The DNA here is from genome assembly GCA_007115705.1 of Dactylis glomerata. NCBI lineage: Eukaryota > Viridiplantae > Streptophyta > Magnoliopsida > Poales > Poaceae > Dactylis > Dactylis glomerata. The sequence continues at coordinate 24,626 of QXEO01001320.1, forward strand.
CTATGTTAGAACTGCTTTATGTGATTTGGGAGCTGGAGTTAGTGTCATGCCTTTTTCTCTTTATAAGAGACTTGATTTAGAAAAATTGGTATCAACTGATATATCTTTACAAATGGCTGATAAGTCTACTACTATTCCTATTGGTATATGTGAAAATGTTCCTGTTCAAGTTGCTAACAGTTGTTTAATATTAACTAATTTTGTTGTATTGGAAATGCCTGAAGATGATAATATGTCTATTATTCTTGGGAGACCTTTTCTAAATACTGCAGGTGCTATTATTAATTGCAATCAAGGAAAAGTCACTTTCAATGTCAATGACAAAGAGTACACGGTTTATTTTCCCAAGAAGATTCATAGGAAGAATGCTCTAAATTCAATCAAGCATGTTGAGACCATCAAAGTTGGTCAAATTATTTGTTCACAGCAAAAGCCCAAGGAAGAATATCAAATTGTTATGATTGGGACTATACCTATCAAAGTTGAGGTAACATAAGCATTTAGTGAAGTGCAAAGTATTGCCTCATATAAAGTTAGTTTGGGAACAAGACTTGATCAACCTTGCTAACAAAGTGATTTTATATGAACGAAACTTCGTTTTCACCGCATCCACTCCACCTCACTTGTATTTACTTTCATCAATTTTACTCCTTCAGTTTAGTTGCATGATTAAGAGTATCTTAGAGTTGCTGCATGCTTAGTTTTGATTTGCTTGAAATCTTTTCATCTTTGTTTTTCTGAGTTTTTATCGATACGCAAATTTCTGAAAAATCCTCGAAAATAAAGTTTCTCAAAAAATTCTAGAAAATTCTTTATAAATTTTTATTTCAAAAATGGGGCAGAGAGACACCTGGGAGGCACCAGGAGGGGCTGCCTCGCCACCTCACACATAGGTGGCGCGGCCCAGCCCTGGCCGCGCCACCCAGGTGTGAGAGGGCCCCACCTGGCCCCTCACTTATCTCTTTGTGACGACCTCAAATTTGATAACAAATTCGAAGTGCCCGTTATGTAATCCATCACAATCCCAGAATCATTGTTGTGATTTACATAACGTAGTTGATATCACAGTCATAGACATTAATAGTAAATAAAAGGGATTACATAGGTGGTCGTGCAGACCAAACCTTACAATACATCAATATGCAGCGGAATAACACTTTGGGTCCATATTGTCAAGCTTCAACCGCACAGGCAGAGCCGACAGTAGGAAACGAGCCTAATTCGCAAAGTCGTCAACGATTCCTTCCTTCTTGATTTCTCTCCTTCAAGTCTGGCCAAGTTAATAGCCAGGGACAGAGCCGTGAGTACATTGCATGCACTCGCAAACCATCTTATAAATAAAAGAATAGAGAATGCATAGTTCATATAGTGGTCTAAGCTCTAGGTTCATTTGCATAAAGCAGAATTTCCTTTCAAAGATCCTTTTATCTAGAATGGTAAGAAAACATTTAGCTCTTTATAAATCTCTAGATGGAGTCCCCCAAGTGTCAATTCTTTTGTTCACCAAGTCACCTTCATGGTCATCAAAATTCATTGTCAAGTCACCTTTCTCAAATCATTTTCAAAGTAAAACTTGATAACGGCCAAGCAGCGCCAATCCAACCGTCCATGACCGCGGACGCGGCTATTCGAATAGTTTTACACTCTGCAGAGGTTGTACACTTTACCCACACCATCCGACTACTCATCGTGTGGGCAACTTCCCCGCATAACGACATATGCCACGACAAGCAGCCGACCATTAATGTTTCACCTGCCCGCCTTAGCATAAACACTACCGCCTAGAGATGTACCCCTCAACACCGGAGTCCAAGAAGCTGTCCAGAGTGTGCAAAGTTCCCAGCCGCTTGACCCACCGGAATGCCACTAACCGAGGTAGGGTCCCACACCCGGTAGTCCATTTTCAATGAGGGCTCTTCGGCTTGTACCCCAACCACCTAAAAAGGAGGACAAGGCGAACCTAGGCCGTAGCCATAGGGTGCCCTGGAAGAGGAGTCCCTGGTCGGACTTCCATTTACATTTTATAGGGTCTACACTAAGGAGAAACAAGTACTCCACTAAGCCCTGTCCCATACCAGGATAATGTGGTCGCACTGTATGATTGGTCCAGTGGTACTTCACTCATTTATCATTTTTGTCAAACCTTCATGTCACCTTCACCATGTCACCATTTTGTAAATAGTTTTCAAAGTCTCCCTTGGGAAGGTTGCCCATCTCCAAGGTTTTCATTTCAAAATCATCCTTGGGCAAGGTTGCCCCTTTCCAAGGTTTTCATTTCAAAATCTTCATGATCTCCATTGGGGTTCCCACCTAGTCATTTTCCATGAATGCCTTCAGCTCAAGCATAATCCTCATGAGGGCACAAGGATCTAGGTAGGTATATTGGATAGGCTTAGCTTGATGCTCTACTTAGCATCCACTAAGGAAAGGGTTTCTCAAAGGTAGGCTAAGTTTGATGCCCTTGATGTCATCCACAAAAAGGGTTGGATGCACTTGTCAAGAAAGACATCACTACTTATTTGCAACTTGGTAACAATCATTTTAGCATGTATTTTTATTTAAAAGCAAGTAAACATGCATTATAAAACTGGGTAATGGTATGATCAAAAGATGGCTTGCCTGGCTTGGCAATGTCATAGGCTTCTTCATCTTCATCTCGGGTTGGGTAGTCTCCATCACCATTGCTTGGTTGACTTCGGGATCCATTCTCCTTACTCTCGTTGTCGTCTAATCGTTGGAAAGCAAATAAGCATACAATCACCACACAATTCACAAACAACATCTATTTACTCAAATACACATACTTGGGTAAGGGAAGTGATCTAGGAAGTCTATGGAGAGTGGTTTCGATGATAATTGAGTTCCGATGGATGAGATGATTGAGTTGTTGTACCTAAGTAGGGTTTATTTATTTTGGATTATAAAATATCTCCTGCAAGTTCTTATTGACCAAAGTTCATATACTACTAGTATATATTCAAGATTATGGTTCAACTAAAGAGGCTCCATAGGATTTGGAGTATGTTTCTTTTATTGAAGCCATTTCTAGTTTGCAAAGATTTAGTGATCAAGTTTGAATCTTACAAGTAGAGTTTATGGATCCTAGTTGAATGGGATCAAAGATCAATATTTAGAAATGTGGTTGATTCGAATTGGTTTCATATCATTTCCATATTTTGAGATAGGTGTGCAAGTTTGAGTTTCTAATTACTACTATGTAGTATTAATTCTCCAAATACCTTCTACCAGATCACATGGACTAAGATCAACCTACAGATAGATAATTGGAAAGGTGGTATAACAATATATAAGAGCTCCATCAAAATTCCAATTATAGGTTTGAGTTTAATAAAATCCTATATGGCAAATGCCTATTTAACCATATGGGTAAATAGCATTTGATTTAAAAGGTTCAAAAATGAGATCTAATGGTATAGACAGATGGGTATCACTAATTGTGAATTTTCAAAGTTGGATTTATATTTTTAGGAATTTTATTCGAATTGATATGAATTTTCTAGAGGGGAAAAAGCTCCTGTTTTGTTATTTTTACTGCAACCAATCTGTAAATCTAATTGTGTTGAAACCACTTTTATTGGATAGCTTATGTTCTAAGGTTTCCAGAACATTTTATTTGCTAGATTTGGATCGGTAGATCTCCGGGAAACGAAATATACTAAAGCATCTGAAAACAATTTCGGAAATTCGCAAAATCGGAATAACCCTTTTTTTTTATATCCGGGCCGAACACACAGACCACGCTGGGCCGGCCCGTTTCGGCTGCAAGTGGCGGGTGACAGGGAAAAAAAAGAGGACCGTTCCGGCCTGCCAAGGGGCCCCACCGGTTCAGAACTTAAACCGAACAGGTATCGGGCTTCTTCTTCCTCGTGCTACAGGAACGTAAACGAGAGCGAGTTACTGGGAGCAGGGCGGCGACGGGGATCTCACCTGCGGCGATGGGGAGCGGCGGCGAGGTTGTCTAGGCGGCGGAGGAGCTTCTCCTCTTCCACCTTGTCCAGCCGGAAGCTCGAGGGAGCTGCTGGAACGCCGGGAACGGGAGGTGCTCTGCGGAGCGGCTGCTCCGGCGAGCTCGTCGAGGAAGCGAGCGACGGGATTGTCTAGGAGGTTCCTGGGGATGGTGGGGTTCTTTTCAGGGAAGAATGGCGGCCTTTTATAGTCGGGAGAGGGAGCACGGGGCGAGTGGATCTGGGGAGAGAGCGCGGCCGTGTCGGCTGGAGGGACGCGGCGGTCGGTGCTTTCGGCGGAGGGCTGCGGTGTGCTGTGGGGTGCTGCTGGCGCACTCACGGGCTGCGGGGTGGTCTGGTTCAGAGGGAGCAAGTGAGGGGTCCGGGCGGTGGTTCTCCTCTGTTCTTCCTTGCCTCACGGCCGTGGTCGGGGCAGGGGATGCTGGGGCTCGACCAAGAGATGTCCCCAAGCATGGCTACAGGGTTTGGGCAGGGGTGAACAGCGTTGGCCACAGTAGAACCGATTTTCCCTGGATTTCGCCCACCACGTGTTCGATACAATGTCCGCATGAAATCAAAATTTGAATTTTTGAAAATTTCCAATTGGGTTGGTCATTATATTGGATAGGGATTCCAGAAATATTTTTGTTATGAAGAATAAGGTTTTGCAAAAATTTATTTCCAATTTGGGTATTTCTGTTTCAGATTCAAACTTTGGACAGATTTTGAAAGAGGTTAGGTTTGATTTGTTTTGTTTGGAAACTTCTTGGTTGAGTTAGTATGCTGGTGAAGCTCAACTAACTGACCAAACATGAAGGTGAGTTACAGATTTCTTAATCCAAGTGTCCAAAGTAGGGTAGTGGTTAACTTTTTCTAGATCATCTTTTCTTCTCTTTTTCTTTATTTCTCTTGCTTCTGGTTCTTTTGATCTTTGTGGTTCTTCTCTAATGCTTCTATTGGTTAAGTTTGAATTAACTAAACATTGCCCAACAATTTAAAACACACATGAAATCATAAAAGACATAGAATAGGAATCTATGCATGCATGAATTCAAACTTCAAAATTTTAGAAACTTCCTGTTGGGTTGGACCTTGCATTGGATAAGGACCCTAGATAAATGTTGGTTTTGTCCTGAGATGGAGATTTGGTGTCATTTAAGATTTGAATTTCAAATGGCATATGTAACCGATTCAAACTTTGGCAGACTATTAAAGAGAGTTCCAAGTTGAGTTTTGTTTCAAACTTTATTGTATTTGATTCTTTGTAACTTGTTCTTAGTTGTGGTGGAGAGATGCATGATGGTATAGTTCAAATATTGCTTAATATATAAGGGCAAAGTAGTGTAATCAGTGATTTTGTTAAGATCACTACTTCCTCTTTTCTTACTTAGGTTTTTGTGTTGCGGTTTAGTTTCTTGATTCTTTTCTATTTGTTTGTGATGGATTGACTTAATTTTTGTTTGGCCATTGACCCAAATGGGTTTAGCACGTAACCATGCACAAAATTTAATAGTTAGAAAACTCTTTCTATTTCACAAAAACATTTTACATGTATAATTATTTGTTTTAAAACCCTTCCCATTCTCTTTTTATTTGAAGCATGGGAGCAAATGCTCAAATTCAGAAGTTTCGAAAAGGCAAGAAATTAATCTTATATGCACAATAAAAGTTTTTGTTGGCTCCAAAAACTTGGTATTTTAATAAATCCATTTATTTCTATTTCCCAAAAATTTGGGTTGTTACAATCTTCCCCCCTTAAAAAGAATCTCGTCCCGAGATTCACAAGTTAAGATTGAGATAGCTTGGGAGATGAGATTAACAGATAAGAGATGTAGGGTATATTGATTCCTATAAAGATTGGGTACACCCAAAATGTGATAAGGCCATACGGGCCAAAAACACATCTTCACCAATCACACAGCAATGTCAACACACAATCACACTTTCAAAAACAAAAATCTTCTCGGTTTAAACCATAGGATTTCATTAATAAGGGTCTTGCAGATTACACTTCTCGCTCTTGATTCTCAAAGAAATAAACAAGCTGACTAGTCCCAACTAAGGTGACTAAGGCTTCTTCTCGGCTTGGATCCTCCCACTTGATTCAACTTGTTCTTACTAACTTTATGGCTACGAGCAACTTCGGGGTATTCCATGGCTGATTCATGATGTTTGATCTTTTTCTTCTCTTCGGGTCTTAAGGTTGCCAAAGTTACTTCCCGGTGGTTTGTAAGGCTGCTTCCTTCCCCTGCGGGGGTCGAGGCTATAGAGTCCTTTGACACTATCTTCAATAATGATGCGGTTGTGAACTCTGCCCAGGTTGATGTCGATAGGGTTGCCTCCTGAAGATGAAAGATCATTTGCAGGATCTTCCGAGCAACTGGGTTTGACACTCTCTTTAGTTATGACCTGATCTTGAGCGACCGGAGGTTCTGGTGCAGCGTTCAACTTTGTTGGGCAGTCGTTGGAGTAGTGCCCCTGGGTTCCGCACTCATAGCAGGTGATGTTGGTCTTGTCACTAGCATTGGGAAAAGTATTCTTTGGTAGAGCTCTTCCAGATCGTAGGGTAAGGTCATAGCATAGGCTAGAGGGTGCCGGAGGCCTACTTTCTTGACGTCTTATCCTCCTTTCTCTCTTCTTTTTGTTACGAGCTTTCTGTTGTTTTCTAGGACTGTCATGCTCCTTGCTAGTCTTGACAACTTGAGCTGCTAGCTGAAAATGCTTTTGCTTGATCTTGGATATAGCTGTCACCAGGTGATTCATGGAGCAGTTTGCTGGAACATGAGTACTACTCTCACATAAGAAGCATGTGATGTTTCTTGAGGGGCATTCTCCAGTTGGATGCTTGATGTCGCAATTGGGACAGTTGCTCGTACATTGGCTAGATTGATGACCTTCTTCTCCACAACGGCTACAAGCCTTCATACGGAGGTGATCTAGGTTGGGAATACTTTTATTGGGACAGGGACGTTTTGCATGGAGTGCTTCTCCACAATCATAACATAAGGGTTGAGTGCACAAATCTCCTTGCTTCTTCTTTGGAATTAGGTTCAAGTGGGACCTCTTTTGGTATTCTCGAGCAATTCTATTGAGGTGAAACTCAAACTCCGAGTTGGCCTGACCTCCTTTCGTACATAACTGAAATGGTGGATTGGAGAGCATGGGGTGCATCAGAGGGGTCAAGTCCTGCAGTAGATGAGAGGGAACATCTTTCAAAAGGTTTCTTATGGGGTGGGTATGGTTTAGAGTTTAGCTTGGGCCTGAAAGACCAAAACATTTTTGAGTAAACCCGTTGTTGGGGTGGATACTACCTGTTGCCGAATGGCATATGAGCAACCTATCATAAATCAATCATTCAAACAATCAAGGTACTAAGCGCACTTAGTAATCGTGAGGTAAGGGTAGCTCAATGAAATCAACTGAGCATTCCTATAAATCCTATGGGTCAAAAGGTTGATGGGTCTTCATCATTTTGATCACTCTATTTGCTCTTGAAGTCTTTGTCTCACAGGGTTGACTCTGGTTGGAAGATTTCGAGATCAGTGAAGAGTCTCTCTTTCGATGGTAGCGGTTGTAGTTGACATCCCAGGTTGAAGTCTTGAAAAATATTGAGTCCCTCATCTTTTCATCCAAAAGTCCTTCGGTCTTAGGTCGGTATATCATCCATAGTATATATTTGAAGTAGATGAGGAATAGAGTAAATCAAATCTTTGAAAAGACTTTGTAATCAAAGAGGTAAATAAATTCTTTGTCAAAATCTCTTGAGAGTATAAGTTGAGAGTGTAAGATATTTGAAGTGAATAAGATGAGAGTATAAGTTGGCTTTGGATACCAAAGCAAATAAATTTCTTTTGTAGAAATAAGGTTTTGTCAACATATCACTTTCTTAGCTAACGACCATGCTAACTAAGGTCTCCTAAGGTCATGATAGTCCTGATACCAAACTTGTGATATCAGAGATATCATTTTCTAACGACCATACTAACTAGGGTTTCCTAGAGTCAGCCTAGGCTCTGATACCAACTTGTGACGACCTCAAATTTGATAACAAATTCGAAGTGCCCGTTATGTAATCCATCACAATCCCAGAATCATTGTTGTGATTTACATAACGTAGTTGATATCACAGTCATAGACATTAATAGTAAATAAAAGGGATTACATAGGTGGTCGTGCAGACCAAACCTTACAATACATCAATATGCAGCGGAATAACACTTTGGGTCCATATTGTCAAGCTTCAACCGCACAGGCAGAGCCGACAGTAGGAAACGAGCCTAATTCGCAAAGTCGTCAATGATTCCTTCCTTCTTGATTTCTCTCCTTCAAGTCTGGCCAAGTTAATAGCCAGGGACAGAGCCGTGAGTACATTGCATGCACTCGCAAACCATCTTATAAATAAAGAATAGAGAATGCATAGTTCATATAGTGGTCTAAGCTCTAGGTTCATTTGCATAAAGCAAATTTCCTTTCAAAGATCTTTTATCTAAATGGTAAGAAAACATTTAGCTCTTTATAAATCTCTAGATGGAGTCCCCCAAATGTCAATTTTTTGTTCACCAAGTCACCTTCATGGTCATCAAATTCATTGTCAAGTCACCTTTCTCAAATCATTTTCAAAGTAAAACTTGATAACGGCCAAGCAGCGCCAATCCAACCGTCCATGACCGCGGACGCGGCTATTCGAATAGTTTTACACTCTGCAGAGGTTGTACACTTTACCCACACCATCCGACTACTCATCGTGTGGGCAACTTCCCCGCATAACGACATATGCCACGACAAGCAGCCGACCATTAATGTTTCACCTGCCCGCCTTAGCATAAACACTACCGCCTAGAGATGTACCCCTCAACACCGGAGTCCAAGAAGCTGTCCAGAGTGTGCAAAGTTCCCAGCCGCTTGACCCACCGGAATGCCACTAACCGAGGTAGGGTCCCACACCCGGTAGTCCATTTTCAATGAGGGCTCTTCGGCTTGTACCCCAACCACCTAAAAAGGAGGACAAGGCGAACCTAGGCCGTAGCCATAGGGTGCCCTGGAAGAGGAGTCCCTGGTCG
>QXEO01001321.1:0-10494 GCA_007115705.1 Dactylis glomerata
TGCCTGTTTTCCGAAGGCTCACTTGTGTCCCCTAGGACCCCGAGTTCGCATGAACTGTTCTAAGCTGAGCGCACTAACCACTCGTGGAGATGCCATGGGATCTCCCTTGACTTACTACTTTTTCTCGAGTTAGTTTACCGGGGGCCACAACACCGTATTTCTTTTGGATTTGGATTTGGGTGGAGTCACCTTTCATGGTGGCGGAGTCTCTAAGCCCCCCTCGATAGGGTGTGGTTGTGTCGCCTCGAAAGGTGGCAGGTTTATTTGACTGCGGGACGTTTTTATGCGAAGCTGGTTGATGCCTCTCGATAGAGTCTTCCTTCAGACTGAGCCGCCGACGCAAACTTCTGAGTCCGTCTCCGAAGCTCGGCCGACTTCGTTGCGGGTAGCTTAGTAGGGTGGCCCCCCTAAACTCTCTTGTAGAATTAGCAACGGTCTCGTCGTGATATCCATCCCTTGTCTAGGTTGGATTGATCGAGCGTGTATGGGTACATCGGTGCACCCCTGCAGGGTAAATCTTTTCGAAAAGCCGTGTCCGCGGTTATGGACGACTTGGAGCCGTTCTACTCGATCATAGAACAACTTGCACCTAATTGTTGATAAAAAGTGGCGTAGTAAATAGTTCTACTACAATATTAAATTGTTATAAAATTGTCAACTGTGTGAGTGCCTTTGATATTGCTTCGTGTGGTTACAACGAGGTGATCCATTGGCTGGGTTATGTTTGGAGTAGTATTCTAGTTGGTTCCTTATGCGCTCTCTTATCTTATTCTGATTAGACGGAAGTTGTAGAGTGTCTCTATAGGTTCTTTAGTGCTTGCTCGCTGCCGCTTAACCCCACCATACAGCTGACGTCCTTTTGAGTCTCTCGAGTTGTCTGCGTACCTCACGTACAAAGGCCACTTGTTGACTACGCTTTATACGTCTTGAAGTCTTGCTAAGTACTTTTGTACTTATTGCTGCTCGTCTCGGATTTCTCGCCGGAGCAGGTTTGAAGACAGGTACATGGAAGCGACGACGTTAGCAAGGTTACCCTTCCGGCTTGGCCTGGGCGGGGTTATGGACGCCATCGTTTATCTTCAGGCCTCTTAGGCCCATTTGTATTCTTGTCCGTACTCGGATACTATTTTGTTTTATGTGTGATTTGGATCTTTGTATGTATTTGGATTCTTGACTCGTTGGAGTCTTTGTGGTTATATTATATTTTCTTTATGGGTTCCATCGTGAACTTATGCAATGTTGCTACCTAGATTCCACCCGCATAATGTGTATGTTGCGACATGCATATTTTGCTTGGTGGTGCGTTTCCAAAGCGACATCGTGCGAATTGTGGCGTGTTTGCTATAATTCGCAAGGTGCCGATTTTGGGGCGTCACACTTTTGATGCCATCTTATGCTTCTTTTAATGTTGCTTTGCCGCTTTGCATGATTATGGCCGTTATTGCTCTCTTAGTTGGTCGCTCCCAGTCTTTTGCTAGCCCTCGCCTTGTATTGAGTATGAGCTCTACTTGTGCATCCAACTCCTAAAAACCAAGTTTGCCATTGTGTCCACTAAAAATTCCTATGCATGGTATTTGTAAGCCATTCCAAGTAAATTTTCATGTGCTACCTTTCAAAAACCTTCAAAATACTTCTCGTTTTGTGACACTGTTTTCAGCTCATGGGGACGTAGTGGTCGGATTTGCTATCTTCCATATTGCTTATTCCAAAAAAAAGAGAAAAAAAAAGAAAAAGGCACTCCTCCATGGAAAGTGAATGTTGGTGGGCACCCGATGGAATCGGTTAGCCATGGTTTGTGAAAGGAAAAAAGGTGGGGAGGAGTGCCAAGCTTTATAAAAGAGCACAAAAGTGCCAATCTCTCTCTCAAAAACTTGCTTCATTTTTGTATGGAAGATAGTAAGAACCCCATTGCCAGTCGTTGACAAAGACAACCACCTCTCAAAACCAATTTTTATTTCTCTGTTTTACAAATGAAAAGCTCTAGCACATGTTTAATCACTGCTTCCCTCTGCGAAGGGCCTTTCTTTTACTTTTATGTTGAGTCACCACCTTCTACCTTTATGCACCATTAAGAGAGCATAGTTGTCATTCTGAGTATAATGTGCATTGTCCCAAATTTTTCATTGATTGATTCATATTGTTGGTTTCACTTGTTCTCAAATTATTTGTATCTAGTCGCCCTCTTAAACTTGAAGGTGTCCTATGCATTTATGTTTTGCTCTCCATGAAGGACAAGCTGAAAACCATTTGTATGTTTTTCCTTATGATTTGAACACACGTTTGACTTTCATTGTTTCATTTTCATGATCTTTTGTTTGTGTTCATTTTCATGTTTACAACATGGTTGCTAAGTTCTTTATTATCAAGATTATGTCTTTCAGGCCCATGTTTTAAGTTCTTATGATCCCAGCTCACAATGCTTACATATATGATCAAGATTGTGTAGGTGCATGTCACCTCAAAAATTATTTCTTTTGTTATCACTTACCTACTCGAGGACGAGCAGGAGTTAAGCTTGGGGATGCTGATACGTCTCCAACGTATCCATATTTTTTGATGCTCCATGCTTGTTTTTACACCATTTGCCTATTGTTTCGTTACACTTAGTGGCACTTTTATGCATTTTCCAGAACTAACCTATTAACGAGTTGCCACAGTGCCAGTTCCCTGTTTTCTGCTGTTTTTGTGTTTCAGAGTGATACACAGGAAATATTCTCGGAATTGGACGAAACCAAAGCCAGAAGTCTTATTTTTCCCGGGAGCATCCAGACATCCAAAGAGAGCCGGAGAGGGGCCAGGGCCTGCCCTCACACTAGGGTGGCGTGGCCCAGGCCCTGGCCGCGCCACCCATGTGTGAGGAGCCCCTGGCTGCCCTCTCGCGATGCCCCTTCGCCTATATAAAGCCTCGGGACGGAAAACCCTAAAGGATTCGGCAATTTTCCAGAAAGAGTTCCACAGCTCCGCCGCCATCGCCGACGAATTTCGGGGGACAGAAGTCTTTGTTCCGGCACCCTGCCGGGACGGGGAAGTGCCCCCGGAGCCATCTCCATCGGTCTCCATCGCCGTCTCCGCCGTCTCCATCGACCTCACCACCATCTCCATCAACCTTGCTGTCTCCTATGATGAGGAGGGAGTAGTTCATCCCCGGGGCTGAGGGCTCTACCGGTAGCTATGTGGTTCACCTCTCTCTCCCATGATGTGATCTTTATGTGATCGTGAGCTTTGTATCATGTTGAACAAGTACATGTTATTATTCAGATATTTTGTGTACTCTAGTGATGTTATTAAAGTAATCTATTCCTCCTGCTATGGTGTAACGGTGACAGTGCGCATCATGGTGGTACTTGGTTTAGGCTATGATTGTGATCTCTTGTGGATTATGAGAATAATTATTGCTATGATAGTTTGAGTGATCTATTCCTCCTTTCATGGTGTAATGTTGACAGTGTGTGCACCGTGTTAGTACTTGGTCTAAGTTGCAATGATATCTATCTTGATTTGTGATCTGATTTGGGTATCTCTATGAGTGGTGTTTGTCAAGTACTTGATGAACTTTAAGGGGTGCTTCTGTAGCCACTACACAATGATTAGTGTTATTCAATAGGAGTAATTCAGAGTGCCTTAGCAAAGAGAAGTTATTTGTTCATTCATGTTATATTGTTGGGAGTGTGTCCACTAGTGAAAGTATGATCCCTAGGCCTTGTTTCCAAGCATTGCACACCGTTTACTTGCTGTTTTGTTACATGTTTGCTTGCAGCGATTTTTATTCCAGATTGTATTTACTACTTATAATCATCCATACCACTTGTATTTCACTATCTCTTCGCCGAACTAGTGCACCTAAACATCTGACAAGTGTATTGGGTGTGTTGGGGACACAAGAGACTTTCTGTATCGTAATTGCAGGGTTGCTTGAGAGGGATAGTTTTGACCTCTTCCTCCCTGAGTTCGATAAACCTTGGGTGATCCACTTAAGGGAAACTTGCTGCTGTTCTACAAAACTCTGCACTTGGAGGCCCAACAAGTGTCTACAAGAATAGAAGTGCGTAGACATCAGGCGCCTCGTCCAAGCTTTGCTTGCTAGCTGCAACGTGGAACCTGCACACACAAACAAGTACTTTGCTCCCAACTTACGATGAGGTTGTCAATCTCACCGGTTTGCTTGAAACAAAGGTTATGAGCGTATCGAGTGGAAAATAGTAGAGTATGTAAATAAAGTAAACAGTGCGAGTAAAGTAAACAGTGCGAGTAAACTAAATAGGTGATAGCAATATGATGGAAATAGGACCGGGGTCCACAATTCACTAGTGGTGTCTCTCCATAGATAAATAACACATGCTGGGTAAACAAATTACAGTTGGGCAATTGATAGAATAAAGATAAACGTGATATGTCAAGAAGATCACTATGAGATTTACTCTGGGCATTACAACAAAATACATAGACCGCCATCGAACTGCATCTATGACTAATAATCCACTCCCAGGGATATCAATCCGAACACCCCATGAGTATTAAGTTGCGAACAATGGATAATTGCATTAAGCAAAGTGTGTAACGTAAACAAAGCATATGCCCTTGAGCATATGAATGTTGTTTTCTCCCTAGTAGCAACAGCACATCTACAACCTTAGAGGTTTCTGTCACTCCCCCAGGTTAAATAGAGGCATGAACCCACTATCGAGCATAAATACCCCCTCTTGGAGTCACTAGCAACTACTCGGCTAAGATAGCTACTAACAACGGAGAGCATGCAAGATCATAAACAACATAGAGATAACATAAGATAATATTCAGTACAACAACTCAATCATAAACACCAATATTCATCGGATTCCAACAAACCAAACATGTAGAATTACATAACGGTGATCTCAATCATGTAGGGCAGCTCATGAGATCTAAACATGAAGCACATGGTGGAGAAGACAACCATCTAGCTACTGCTATGGACCCATAGTCCAAGGTAGACTACTCACTCATCGCTCCAGACACTAGTAGAAAACGGGCCTTAGGCCTGGACCCTTTAGTCCCGGCCTCCATCTGGGCCGGGACTAAAGGCCCGGCCACGTCGCCCCAAATTCGCCAGCCGCCCGGGAGGCTTTGGTCCCGGCCCGTTACGAGCCTTTAGTCCCGGTTTGAGACACAAACCGGGACTAAAGGGCTATGCGCTGGGCGGCCCGCATGTGCGCCCCCTTTAGTCCCGGTTTGTGTCTCAAACCGGGACTAAAGTACTCTGCCTATATATATGGCCCCTGCAGCCCCTCTCTCCCCTCTTGCATTTTTTTGGATGAAAGTGTGTGAGTGTGTGCTAGCTCTCCTTTTTGCTTGGATGCACTAGAGGTGTTTGTTGAAATGTTTGTTAGAGCGATGCCGCTTCAGTTCACCGAACACAACTACGATATGAGGTGCCCGAGCCACGCTTAAGCCTCTTCCTCTTTATTTCCACTTATTCTAAAAGGTTAGCAACTATATTTCCTCGTTTAGACCGTGCGGTACTAATTTTTAGGATCGTGATTGTGTTTGATATACTGTTGCATGACGCAGATGAGCCATCCATGGATGTACGGTGATCGACGCACCGCCGCTTACAGAGAAGGCGTGCATTCTTTTCGAGATGCGGCCGATGCGAACAAGCATGGTGGTGGCTATATGTTTTGTCCATGTGTTGAATGTCGGAATGAGAAGGACTACACTTCCTCAAGAGTCATTCAGAGCCACCTGCTTCTCCGGTTTTATGTCGGGCTATAATGTTTGGACCAAGCACGGAGAAAGAGGGGTTATGATGGAAGACGACGATGAAGAAGAAGAGAACGATGATGACAACTACCGATCTATGTTCCCTGAGTATGCTGATACCGCAATGGAAGACAATGAAGAAGAAGATCAGGGTGCAGAACGGGAACCAGATGAGCCCGCTGATGATCTTGGCCGGGTCATTTCTGAAGCACGGCGAGGCTGCGACACAGAAAAGAGAGGTTGCAGTTCGAGCAGATGTTACAGGACCACAACAAATTGTTGTACCCAACTTGTGAAGATGGCCAGAAGAAGCTGGGTAGCACACTGGAATTGCTGAAGTGGAAGGCAGAGACCGGTGTGACTGACTCGTCATTCGAAAAGTTGCTGGTACTGATGAAGAAGATGCTTCCAAGAAAGAACGAATTGCCCGCCAGCACGTACGAAGCAAAGAAGCTTGTCTGCCCTCTAGGATTAGACGTGCAGAAGATACATGCATGCCCTAATGACTGCATCCTCTACCGCGGTGAGAAGTATGAGAATATGGATAAATGCCCGGTATGCACTGCATTGCGGTATAAGATCAGAAAAGATGACCCTGGTGAGATTGAGGGCGAGCCACCCAGGAAGAGGGTTCCTGCCAAGGTGATGTGGTATGCTCCTATAATACCACGGTTGAAACGTCTGTTCAGAAATAAAGATCATGCGAAGTTGTTGCGATGGCACATGGAAGATCGTATGAAAGACGATAAGTTGAGGCACCCCGCCGATGGTCGGCAGTGGAGAAAAATCGAGAGAGAGTTCCCGAGATTTGCAGGTGACGCAAGGAACTTATGGTTTGGTCTGAGTACAGATGGCATGAATCCTTTTGGGGAGCAGAGTTGCAGTCACAGCACCTGGCCCGTTACTCTATGTATCTACAACCTTCCTCCTTGGTTGTGCATGAAGCGGAAGTTCATTATGATGCCAGTGCTTATCCAAGGTCCAAAGCAACCCGGCAACGACATTGATGTGTACCTAAGGCCATTAGTTGATGAACTTTTACAGCTGTGGGCCGAACCAGGTGTACATGTGTGGGACGAGCACAAACAAGAGGAATTTGACCTTCGAGCGTTGCTTTTCGTAACCATCAATGATTGGCCTGCTCTTAGTAACATTTCAGGACAGTCAAACAAGGGATACAATGCATGCACGCACTGTTTAGATCAGACAGAAAGTATATATCTGGACAAGTGTAGGAAGAATGTGTACCCGTACAATCGTCGTTTTCTTCCGCCCAAGCATCCCTTAAAGAAAAAAGGCAAGCATTTCAATGGCAAGGCAGAACCCCGGGGAAGCCTGTCATCCGTACTGGTGCTGAAGTATTTGATATGGTCAAAGATTTAAAAGTAATCTTTGGAAAGGGTCCTGGCAGCCAACCTGTTCCTAACGGCCCTGATAAGCGCGTACCCATGTGGAAGAAGAAATCTATATTTTGGGAGCTACCCTATTGGGAAGTCCATGAGGTCCGCTCCGCAATCGACGTGATGCACCTGACGAAGAATCTCTGCGTGAATATTCTAGGCTTCTTGGGCTTGTATGGGAAGTCAAAAGATACACCGGAAGCACGGGAGGACCAGGAACGTCATAAAGGAAGAGATGGCATGCATCCAGGGCAGTTTCAAGGGCGTGCCAGCTACGCTCTTACTAAGGAAGAGAAGGAAATCTTCTTTGAAGTCCTTTTCAGTATCAAGGTCCCGACTGGCTTCTCGTCGAATATAAAGGGAATCGTAAATATGAAAGACAAAAAATTCCAAAACCTAAAGTCTCATGACTGCCACGTGCTTATGACGCAATTGCTTCCGGTTGCATTGAGGGGAATTCTACCGGAAAATGTTCGTCTGGCAATTGTGAAGGTATGTGCATTCCTCAATGCAATTTCTCAGAAGGTAATCGATCGAGAAAGTCTATCAGGGTTACAGATTGATGTGGTCCAATGTCTGGTCAGCTTTGAGTTGTTGTTCCCGCCATCCTTCTTCAATATAATGACACACCTCCTAGTTCACCTAGTCGAAGAGATTAGAATTCTTGGTCCTGTGTTTCTACACAATATGTTCCCCTTCGAGAGGTTCATGGGAGTCTTAAAGAAATATGTTCGTAACCGTGCTAGGCCAGAAGGAAGCATCTCCAAGGGCTATGGAACAGAGGAGGTCATTGAGTTTTGTGTGGACTTTCTTCCTGACCTTAAGCCGATTGGTGTTCCTGAATCTCGGTATGAGGGTAGGCTGACAGGAAAAGGCACACTAGGAAGGAAAGCAAAAGTATGTATGGACGGGCATTCTTTCTCTCAAGCACACTACACAGTTCTACACAATTCCACTGTGGTGGCTCCGTATATCGTGAGACACAAGAATATTCTACGCTCCGAAAACCCGGGGAAGGCTGACTCTTGGATTAAAGGGGAACACGAGAAGACTTTTGGTAGTTGGTTGCAGACACATCTCATGAATGACGACACCGTTGGAGATCAGCTGTACTGTTTGGCCAGGCCACCATCTTCGACTATATGTACTTTCCAAGGGTACGAGATAAATGGGAACACATTTTACACGGTTGCCCAAGATAAAAAGAGCACCAACCAAAATGGTGTCCGCTTTGATGCAACAGACGAGAATGGGCACTGTTTGGAAACATATTACGGGTACATAGAGGAGATATGGGAACTTGACTATGGACCTACTTTTAAGATCCCTTTGTTTCGGTGCAAATGGGTGAAGCTGACAGGTGGCGGGGTAGTTGTAGACCAAAAGTACGGCATGACAACAGTGGATCTCAATAATCTTGCGTACATGGATGAACCATTCGTCCTAGCCAACGATGTCGCTCAGGTTTTCTATGTGAAGGACATGTCTACAAAAACGAGAAAAAGAAATCAGCAAAAGAAGACATCGTCCGATGAGCCAAAGCGCCACATAGTTCTTTCAGGGAAAAGAAACATCGTGGGAGTAGATGACAAGACAGACATGTCAATAGATTATAATAAGTTTCATGAAATTCCGCCCTTCAAAGTGAAGACTGACCCAAGCATCCTACTGAATGATGAAGATTCTCCATGGCTACGACCCAGAAGAAAACAGAAATAATAGATAGGATTGTTGGTGCAATAATGTAATAATGTATTAAATCTTTTATGTAATGCATGATGTGAATAATTGTATGGATCGGTCATCACCGCTCTTTAGAAAAAAAGTCGGCTCACTAGTTCTTTCGTTCCTATGGCACTCCTCCCGGCGGGCTACTACCTCTCCCCTACCCCTGTCGCCGCTATACCCAGTCCTGATTTCTTCGCCTCGCAGTTCTTGTACCCACAGCCTCCACATAGAAAATTGTTTTGAATTACTTATTCAATTTTAAACACTTTTCATATTCATAGTTTTATCAGATTCTAAAATATACATAAAGAATATAAATCAATATAGTTTTAATTGAAAATGGCAAACTAGTTAATAGTTTGGATAGTTAAAATAATTAATTTTGAAAATAGAAAATAGTTTTGAATTATCTATTCAATTTCAAACACTTTTCATTTTTATAGTTTTGTCAAATACTCAAATATGCAAAAAGAATATTAATAAACATAGTTTTTAATTAAAAATGGCAAAATATTTAATAGTTAGGATAGTTAAAGTAATTAATTTTTAAAATAGAAAATTTTTGAATTATGTATTCAATTTCAAACACTTTTCATTTTTATAGTTTTGTTAAATTCTTAAATATGCAAACAGAATACTAAACAAATAAAAGAAAAAACAGAAAATAGGCCTTTAGTCCCGGTCGTGCCACAGACCGGGACTAAAGGCCCTGGCCGCTGAAATCCCCACCCGAGGCCTTTAGTCCCGGGCGGTGGCACGGACCGGGACTAAAGGCCCCCCTTTAGTCCCGGTCCGTGCCACCGCCCGGGACTAAAGGTCCCGGGGTATAAAACTGGCGCCTTCTTCCCCAGGTTTCGGACTTACCGTTTTCGCGCGCGAGGAATTGCCGAAGACGCCGCCCAGCTGCCCGAGCTCGCCGCCGCGCCCCGCCGCCCCGCCACCCGCCCCGCCGCGCGCGCCCAGCCGCCGCGCCCGCCACCGCCGCCGCGCCAGCCCCCCGCCGCCGCGCCAGCCGCCGCCGCCGCGCCCAGCCGTCGCGCCCAGCCACCGCCGCCTGCAAGGTAATTTTAAAAAAAATTATTTTAGATATAGTTAGTGTTAGGGTATTTTAGTGTTAGTGTTAGGGTATTTTAGTGTTAGTGTTAGGGTATAGTTAGTTAGGGTATTTTAGTTAGTGTTAGGGTATTGATTAGCTTATTTTTAGATATGTTAGTGTTAGGGTATTTTAGTTATGTTAGGGTATTTTAGCTATAGAATTATTTTAGCTTAGTTAGTGTTGGGTATCGTGTGGTCGGGTATTTTGTGTTAGTGTTCGGGTCTTTTAGCATATCGCCTTCGTTTTAGCTCTCTGGTGTTCGGGTTTTTCGTTCTCGTGCGTGTTAGGGTTTTGCTATCGCCTTCTTTTCGATCTCGTTCTCGTTCGCTCTCGCCTTCTTTTGCGCTTTCTTTTCGCGCTCGCATTCTTTTCGCTCTCGTTTCTCGTTCGTGTTCGGTCTTTTCGCGCTCGCCTTCTTTTCGTGTTCGGGTCTTTTCGCTCCGCCTTCTTTTCGTTCTCGTTCGTGTTCGTTTCGTTCGTCTCGCCTTTCTTTGCGCGCGCGCTCATCGCCTTCTTTTGGCCCCTCCATCG
>QXEO01001322.1:0-13571 GCA_007115705.1 Dactylis glomerata
TTGGCGTCAAAAATCCGAAGGTTGGCGTGAAGATTTCACGAGTTTTTGGGGGTCGGCGTCACACCCTCTGAGGGGGGTTTCGGCGCCATGGCATCTAGCGGCGAACTTGTTCAGTTGCGAAAACATACGACGCCGATCCACAGATGTTCGGCGTCATCTTTGTTGACGCTGACCCTAAGGGGGTTAGATCTTGAAATAATTTTATATGGGGTAGGATGAGAAATTCGTTTCCCCTAGGGTCAGATTTGTCAAAAAATTATTCAAACCCTGTGGCGCTGTCGTCGGCATGCATGCATGGGTCGACACGTATGGATGATGGAACTCTTTCCTGGATCATCAGGTGCTGTCCTGCCGATTCCCAAATCGAGTGCCCAGGCCCCTGCAGATGGCCTGCGCGCGTGCACAGATCAGATTGCCGTGCAGTACGATATCTACTGGTACACATTATCTGATCCCAACTTCCGGTAGACCAATGATCTATCGAGAAGCTGAGCCTGCATGTACGCGCGCGACTTCCTATCCAGCTCGATCCAGGTCGTCGATCGCGTCACGTCAAGGCACGTGAAATTTCACGCAGATGATACGGCCGAGACCGATAAATCTTGTGTGCATAAGTAACACTGTACAATTCACCTATGCTTGGCTTGCAGTGACACGGCCTGTTCCTTGACACGTGCGTATACGTGGAGCCACGGCATGCGTACGTGCGCGCGTGCATAGTTTCATCTCGCTGCCGATCGCGAGCTGTCGGACCGAGCAATCGACTCGACCCCATGGCAGGCATGGAGTGACGACATGGCATAAACATCTATTGCAGGTAGGGCCGCAAAATGAGTCGAGCTCAAGCAGATTAGATTTGGCTCAGCTCAGCTCAAAACTGGAGTAAGCTCACACAGTAAGTGAAGTTAACGGTTAAACTATATATAAGTTGGTTCGTACTCAGCTTGTAATGATCTCGAGTTGATCTTAAGCTAGTTTTGAGTTAAGAAATACTATAAGGAATTTTTATTTTGCTTTCCATACAAAATGAACAAAATTTCTGTAAATTAGCCTTCCATATTCACTTAATCAAAATCTCATTCAAATTGGAAGAAATAATCTCATCCACAACATGCACGGTAATAAATTACTATATTTTCTTTTGATATATAATAAATTATTATACATGATTATATATTTTTTCGAGCTCTTGAGCTCAATTGAGTGAGCTCTTGTTGGCTCAATATCAACCCGTGTTCCATTCGAGCTATATAAAACACTCATACTCGCCACATTTCTTTCAAATCTATCTCGAGTGTCGAGCTACAAAACGAGTCGATCTCAAGCCATTCATGAGTTTCAAGTTTTTCTTGCGGCCTTATTTGCAGGGTGTTGTGGCGCATACTTGCTCAATGTTTATGTACTTTCTTGATATAAAATAAACAATGTGATAACTAAGCTAGCGCAGTGTGCATGTGTGTCCAAATGACAGGGGCAGTCCCATACCCAAATATTTGGAAAACACCGGTTTATGAATGGTCTATGCAATACTAGAAATAAACTATCCTATGATGATATAAACACTGAAGTAACTCAATTTCTTAAGAAGAAATAATTTCAATCACTTGGTTTAAGGTTCAAACACCATTTTTTCATATTTTTCCTTTAAAAAAATATCTTTGCACGTATTTTGTTTTAGAAAGATCATATAATGTTTTTTTCTACTCTTAGGTAATTTTTATTTCGGTAAAGGACGCAGTTAGGGCCAAACGTGCCCACACACAAGCTCCGCGCGCGATAACAAGCAAAGTTTCCAATTGAAAACTATTGTGGACCTACAACTTGTATTTTTTAAAAAAAATTCATGAAAAAACACCATTTTCTATAAAATTATCGGGCGCGGCCAACCGCATTGTGCCCCCATGCAGCCTGGGGAACCTTCAGCGTTGTAATTCCAGTTGATAAATTCATATGTTTCACTAGCACAAGTATCCTTAATTGAGAGGGTTTCTCAAGCACATATGAGATACTTGTAATCATCTATTTTGTGAACTTGTCATTAAAATTTGAATACAATTCTAGGCCCGCCTCAGTCAAGATTATGGTACGTGATTGGCACCCCCAACTTGGATTTTTTTTATGTACCCCTACTTTTATGCTAAAACACCCCTCTAAATGCTTGGAGCTATGCTTTTTTGCATCCCCCCCCCCCCCCACCCCCCCACCTCATAGTATATTTGTGTCTCTGCCCCTGATTGGCACGCCACATATAAGGAGAAATGATGCAAAGGGGCAGATAATTTCGGGATGCTCCACCAAGACACGTGAAGGCCAGAGAGCTTGACTACCATGGGCAACCACAACTTTGATCTGTTGGAACATTGCCAATGCAACGCAGTGATTCAAGATCTTCCCGCCAAGACATGCAGCCGTACGTACGTGGACCATGCACGCGTGCAGTACCAGTACTATGCTGCCACTAGCATGCACTGCCCTAATTAGCTTGGGCGCCGACACTTCACTATCCGTAGGACGCCGTACGCCAACTTTTCTGAATTATTGCTGCAGTGCCGCTATGCATGGAAGCAAGCAACAACGGACACGCTATAAAGTGACCATGCATGGTACTGGTACGTCCTTCCATTGCTAACAGTACTCCGTGTTGAACTGGTCTTTTGAGTTTCTTACAACAGGAAGAACAAAAGTTACAAAAGACCATGTGCTAGATTAGGATATACCATGTGCACCTACAAATTTTCATTCGAAAACATGACCAATTGTGGACTAACAAACGATATGTGACGGATGCAGATTTGGTTTCTTATTATTTTTTAGAAAAAACACTAACGACTATAGGGTTTCCCCTACTGCATTTCATTGATAATAATAGTGATAAATACTCACGAGGACAGTGGGGACTTCCTAGTAAACAAATTCCATAATCATTGATTTAGATATACGATTTGTTCATTCTAACATGGATGAAGCCAATGCTCGGTATATTAGCATCGAAGATCGACCTACATAGCTCATAATTGACTAACGCTTCCTTGAGGATACTGATCGAGCGCTTGTCGATGATACATGTGAAGGACATTTTTGTATGACTTACACATGAGCCCCATCTATCACGTGTGGTATAAGGAAGCTTCAGCGAACTACAAGAGGAGTCCTGCCCAGACCCATGGAGGCCTATGAGATCAACTCAGAGAGTACGGCGATGTGGAATCGATCATGACCGTACTGCCATGATTCTTCGGAAGCACGGTTTGGCAAGGGATCCTGATTTTTACTCCCGGATATCAATAACCTAGCTAATGCGCCCATGGAAAAAACTATTATAGTGAAGACTAATCATGCAACTCTGAATAAAACTTAATAAGTATTGTTGCAATAAGAATAACAGACAATGAACACTAGTAAACAAGTTGCACATCGTGTATATGGGTGACATGACTTATATAATTTTAAATGGCTATCCGATAACATACCAGTAACTAACATGTAGTAATACGTAAAAATATCTTGTCACGATACAAGTTGAGCAATATTTGGCCTAAGACAACATTAATTGCCCTTGTGAATCCGGATGAATAGACAAGGCATCGTGAATCCGATGGATACTTGATTATATCTGTTAAAAATACTCCCTCCGATCACAATTATGTTGCATTCCGAGTTTAGAGTTCAACAAACTGTGATATAACAAGTGTATTATGGAGTACCAAATTTGCTTTTTAATAGCTTGTAAAAATATATGTCTTTTGTGAATTATTTATGTCTGACATAGAAATTATGTACCTGTGTTGAAATTTTCAGATTGTTTATTAACATTTGAATCTCATCTTTTAGACGGGCTCCATTTTGAATCTCCAAATTAATGGAGTGATGCGACTGGCACGCTTTTGTTATCTGCTGGTGCAGTGGCTGCTGGCTGGATGGACGGTAGGGTAGGAGGTGATTGGCTTGATTAGCGAGGGATGTTAAGATGGTGTCCTTTTGGGGGGCTTTGCCGGTAGGAGAGGGAGCCATTCACGTGCATCCATCAAGGCGCTCGCTCGCAAACCTTGCCCCTCTCCTTTCCCGAAATGGACGTCCTAGCCTCCCGTCACATGACACCTTGGCTGGCACGTGCGTGCTACACCATGCATGTAACTAACGATCTCGCGCGCAATTTAGTCAAAGAAGATTAACTACCATCCATGATTAACAGGGTAAAAATATGTCTTTTCTTCATGAAAACAGATAATATACCTTTAATAAGTCTAAGATGTGGTGGTCCGGTAGAGAAATTGATGACAATAATGGTGGTTTCGATGAAAAGAATGTAGGAACTCCGCAGAAACAGAGGATCTCGGATTAGACAATATCGGCATGCACACGGGTCTTGCGAGGTGGTGGCTCAAAACTTGGTTTCAGAATGAGAATGTCGAGATTGCACGTGCTCCACATAAAAGTTGTGTATTTTTCGTTTATTTCGGTCACTTGTCATTGTGTTTGTGTTTGGTTGGTAAAGTTCATGTCGCGAGGCAGACGTCTTTGGGTTCAACATTTGCTGTCTGGTTTTGTCTGACATGTCTGATTACTAAATAACATATAGTTGTATAAACTAATACATGGATCACGGGTTTTTCTCCCTGTTCATTTAAAAACAAATCTAATCATGTGACCTTTTAATAATGTTTTGTAAAATTGTGTTGTCATTCTCATAGCATATGCTCCCGGAGACACAGCGTCACCATTTTTTCAAGGACTCTCAGGAGGTCTACATGTCTACAATTTTTGTTTATAAAAGAAGAGTAAAAACCCAACATCTACATTAAGTGATGATCACGAGTCATGCAAAGGTAGAAACATGAATCAACATTTGCAACACTCCTTTTGGCGCAAGGAAGAAAAACAACACATATAAAACCATGTTTGTAAGCACAAAGTTCATTAGTAATTTTGGCCGGTATTTTCCGGTAACCATTAGGTAACCCGGTAACCCAAAATACCGGCCTTACCGGTTAAAAATAGCCAGGCCGATAGCCAAAACCTTGCCAGTCGTCCTCCTGTCCTCCAGCAGATTTGTAATTTTCCATTCCAATTACTAAGACTTCTTTTTATTATTCCCTAGATGTGCTTCCATTCCTATCTATGATTCATCTATAATGCATCAGAACTTACATCCGGAAATTTTGGCATACTGAGCCATGGCTTCCCGAGCCTCACCAAAGCATTCACTTTTATAGAAGTTAATTCTTAGACCGAAAAGATCCTCAAAAGTTTAACACCAATTTGAGATAAATTGCTTCTTCCTCCATATCATGATACATTAAAAGGACGGTATCATTAGCACATTGTAGAACATATGAAACTCTATTGTGCGCTCAATGCGTACTGCAAGCATATCAACAACTATATTAAATAGCATTAGAGAAAGAGGTCGTCTTGATGAATACCCTACTTGGCCTGAAATCAGTTGTATGTATCGCAATTTACTATTATTACCACACTATCTCCAAACACAAAGTTACTCATAGCATCTTCCTTTATCCTTCTCCACTTCCCTTTCCTCCTCCTCATTGTGCTAAACTCAAATTATCCAAGACACACAATTGTTCGTTGGGTAAGACCAACACTGGTGGAAAAAGGGCCATTAATCCCGGTATGTAACGGCCTTTAGTCCCGGTTGCCCAACCGGGACTAGCAAAGCGCGATTAAAGGCCCTCACCCTTTAGTCCCGGTTGCAAATGAACTGGGACTAATGGCCGTCCACATGGGCACGGCTGGGAGTGCCGTCTCGGGGACCTTTAGTCCCGGTTCGTAATGAGAACCGGGACTAAAGTGTTTTGTTTTTGTTTTTATTTTTATTTCTGTTTCAGATTATGGGTTTAGGGTTTATGCTTAATTAGGGTTCATTTAATTTCAAACGAGTTTCCGTACCTATATTCTATGACTAGTACATACAAATTACACGTTGGTGCATGCATATATAATATTATACGATGTCTTGCGACTGTATATACTACAATTTCAAAGAAGTGTATGTACAACTATTTTTCAAACAAGTTTCAAAACAAACTAAGTTACATGGAGATCACTAAATTACAGATATTGTTCATCGTCCTCCACATAGTGTTCTCCTTTCTCATAAAGGACCTCCCTCATGATGAATCCTGCCAGCTCCTCTTGAATTGCTTTTAGGCACTGGGTTGGTACGAGCTTCTCCCGCATCACATACAACTTTAAGAAGATCGATATGGATATATATAAGTTGGATGAAACTCAACACAATTGATTATAATAAAAGAAAATTGTGAATATTATTTACGTACATCAAAGTCCGTGGAACGTGCTCTCCGCTCACTGGTGTACCACCGGATGAACTCGCAGACGTAGAATCCACAGAGATTGGTCCCCGGTGGTTGCTGCAAACCCTTTATCTTTTTAAAGTTAGCTGTTCTTTGAATTCACCTACTACCGACCTTCTGAAACGTGTCCAAATGCTACAGGGCAAAGAAAATGAACAAATGAGTTATTAAATACTTGATATCAGGAAATTAATGAAAGGAGCTGATATAGTCGGGTAATGATTGAAATTACTTTTGCAGCATTTCTTTCATGTCACTAAACAGGACGTCGGGCTTATCCAATGAGTCCAAGATATGAACAGTTGATGTGTCCAATTGAATCTTTAGCAGAATCCAGTGGTAACTGCAGACACGCATGCATAACTCATCAATTACACTTAACATCGAGTAAGCAAAAAGAATGTCTAGAAGATAGAAACACTCACTTGAAGTTGTAAGGAAATAGAAGTTCTCTTTTAAGACTTTGCTTGGCAAAAAATCTGAAGAGGTCCTTCTCCACGTCTCTGGGGTGATCTTTTAACATCCTTTCATTAATGATATATGGGTCAATGAACCCAACGTCATGGATTCCCTTATTTTTGCATTCAAACATCTTAAATCTGCATAATAGCATACAAAAATCATATATTTAATTAAGATATATAGGCAATGAACGAGCTTAGCTAGATACTTGAATATAAATCACTTACAGACAATAGCAACTGATGGTAGACTTGTCGAGATCGCGCTGATTGAATATGTGAAACAATTCGTCTAATGGAATATGTAACATGTATCTTTTGAAGTAATGCTCCTCTCTAACGTCGAAGAGGATAAAACGTTTGAAGTCCTTTTTTGTATATGCACCTTGTACCAGCCGAGCAGATTTCGCATATGTGTTGATAGACCGCGTTCCTCCTTAGGCTTGATCAGAGCCCTCCCCCCCCCAGTACATATTGCTCTACTACCTGTCCCACTGGCACTTCTTCAAGGCCTAACATAACTAGAAGAGGCACATTCAAGCTGTCCGCTGTCTCTTTTGCATCCCTTACAGTTATACCCAATAGTTGTGCAGCTCCTACTACTCTGGGGTCCAATAACAATCGGTCCTCTTCCAAATCGGCTCTGAAGGACGTATCGATATCGGGGGGGCCGACTATGAGTGGGGGGACCGATTGATTCTTCTGTTCTCCAAGCTGGGGAATTTGTTTCCCGCTTCTTTTTGCCTTGGCCAAGTCACTTGCCTTTCAATTTCGCGTTTATAGTCTGATGGCAGATTTCTCTTATATTGGGCATCTGTAGTAAGAAAATCGATATCATACGCCTTCTATTTCTCCGTGTATGTCGGCTTGGGCTCAGGCACTTTCGGTGCCAAAAAGGCCTTCACTTCGGCGCGTACTATCGCGTTGGTTTCCTCGGGAGTACGGTCATAAGCTCTCTTGGGAAGAGGCTTTAGCGATGGCTCCGGTATCTTCGTGGTCTTATGTACTACCTTATCAGTAGTACTAACTGTAGCGGACCTGCTCCGCTTTTTCCCGTCTGAGTAGTATTGGGGGGCGGCTTCGCCTGACGCGCTGGAGGTGCACTGGGGGACGGCGTTGGCTGACGCGCGGGAGGTGCACTGGGGGACGGCGTTGGCTGACGCGCGGGGGGTGCACTAGGGGGCGGCGTCGGCTGACGCGTCGCCCGAGGTGGACTCGGGGGTGGCGTCGGCTGACGCGGCGCTGGAGGTGGACTCGGGGGTGGCGTCGGCTGACGCGGCGCCTGAGGTGGACTCGAGGGCGGCGTAGGTGGATGACGTTCACCGGGGGAGGGTGGACTTGGATTCCTCGGAGTCGGTGGCCTTGGCGCTGAGCGTGGAAACTTGATGTATTTCTTTGCCATAAACGATTTGGCGCTTGACATCTCCAGGTCTCCGATCCCCTTCAGGTGTAGCAAAATCAAGCTCTAGGTCCTCGAACGAGCTGACTATGTCAAGCACCGAGACACGAGCATAGCCAGCCGGTATCGGGTTCCCATGGTGGAGTGCTTCAGGTAGACAAGGTAAAGCGTGGCCGCTCGCCACCTTGAAGGTCATGTTCTTCATTGGCTGATGTAGGTCACAATTTGTCATCTCCCTAACATCATCCACGGGGTAGCGAGACCCGGTGCTTCATGCTCATCAGCTGGGACCTCCGTGGAAGCCACGCTGCTTCTCCGCTGACAACTAAGATCCAATGCTGGATCTTCCTGCAGCCGAGATCCGCCTCCCTGGCTAAGTTGATGTATCATACTCTTCATATCGGCTAATCCATGTTCTACCTGGCCGATCCGATCTGCTTCCCGATCCTTCTTTCTCTTACGGCATTTGTAACCGTACGGATCTTCGTGCTGAGAAAACCCTTCCTTCCATGGAACACCGGCGCCTTTGCCTCTTGTTCGTCCTATGTGTTCTGGATTCCCGAGGGCGTGTGTCAGCTCGTCGTTCTCTCGGTCGACACGGATCAATCCCGCTTGAGCATCCTCCATTGCCTTAACAAGTTTTGCTGTGGGAGTAAAGGTCTATTTCCGATGAACACACTCCCCTGTTGCCGGGTCTAACGATCCTCCATGTTCGTACCACCAGTGCTTGGCCCTTTCGGGCCATCCCTCTGTACCTGGAGTGATTCCTCTATTCCTCAATTCATTCTCCATAGCTTCCCACTTGGGCACTGCTCTCACGTAGCCGCCTGGCCCCAAAATATGGTGATGTTCCTTCTTATCAGCATTTTTCTTATTTTTTTCCGACATTTCCTGGCTCTCTCAGATGCCTTGAATGCCACAAATTCAGGCCACTGTTGTCTCAACTTCTCCTATGCTCCTTCGAACACTGGAGTTTTCTTTTTCGCGATATACTTCGCGTATAACATTTTCTTGAAGCCCCGGAATGCTTCCGCCATCTTCTTGAGAGCGTACTGTTTAACTCTCCTTCTCCTTTCATGTCCACCCGGAATTTCATTACCATCATCATCCTTCTTGGAGTACTCCGGAGGTAGAATGAAATTTTCCATGAGCTTCCTCCAAAGGTCTTTCTTGGATCTTTTGTTCACAAAAGTAGCTCCAAGACGTGCCTTCTTTGGCTCATGCCATTCTTGAACCGTGATCGGGATCATGTCCCTAACAATCACTCCGCATTGATTTATAAATTTTGTTGCATGTTGTTTTGGCTCCAACGGTTTGCCATCTGGAGATACTACATCGATGGTCAGCTTCTGATTTGCACTCAACTTTTTGGCTCGGACCTCGTTTAGAATACGATTTGCTCGATCCGGAGGGCTGAAAAAAGAAAGAGTCATTAATACATATATGCATATTCCCTTCGTATCACCAAAAGCTAAATCTATATACCTCGCCATCGGCGTTGTTTGCAATTGTCGTTCGCATCGGTGTTTGTTTGCCCTTCGTCGTCAAACGTTTCTATCTCCATTCCGTCACCGGAAGGGTTAAGAAATGACAAAACATCTTCTTCAAGTTCAGCTTCTCCGGCATCTTCTCGGCCGGCTACTCCGGGGTCTTCTCGGTCGGCACCTTCTTGATGCACATATATGGCATTCTCACGTATCATGCCATATAAGAATTCTTCAGGGTGGCTTGGGTCATTTTGACCGTCCATGTTCTTCTAAAGACAGATAAAACAAGTTAGTGACACATATTTGATCAATAACCAAAATAAAGGGGGCATTGGCCGAGCGCCGACGCGGTGGGGGGAAGACCCCCTCACCGCGTCGGCGCCCGGCCAACGCCCCCTTTTAGTACACATATTTGATCAATAACCAAAAAAAAAGGGGGCGTTGGCCGAGCTTTTGACAGACTTGAATGGGACTTCATTGTCATGGCTTTGCATAAACAGGGTTTCCGAAATCACTTTATTAGCCTTGTGAAAGCCTGCATTTCGAATTCTATGTTCTCAGTTATTATTAATGGCAATCATCATGGTAAATTTAAAAGCGAGAGAGGTATAAGACAAGGTTGCCCTCTCTCCCCTTATCTCTTTGTTACAGCAATTAATGAACTTGCTGTAGAGTTATAGGACGAGCTTCAAAGGAAAAATCGTCAAGGAGTTATATTGGGTCCATGTTGTCCTCCAATTTATTCATTGATGTTTGCTGATGACCTGCTAGTGTGTGGGAAAGCAAATCAGATGGAGGCAATGACTACTTGGAATACAATCAATCGCTTCTGTAACCGGTCAGGTCAAATTCCAAACTGGTCCAGATCTTCTATTCTTTTTAGCAAAAATGTCTCAGAGGCGCAAAGGAAATTAATTAAACAAATTTTTATGGTTGAAGATATGAATATCCAATCTGTGCATCTTGGTCATCCTCTTATTTTACCTGCAAAAAACAGATCTCAAGCTTATAACTTTGTCCTCCAAAAATTCAAATCCAAGCTTAGCTACTACAAATCAAACAAGTTGTCACATGCAGCTAGACTTGTTCTAATTAAATCCGTCCTTTCATCGCTCCCTATTTATTATATGTCTAATATTCTTTTCTCTAAGAAGCTGGTAGCAAAAATGAATGGTGTTATCGGGGACTTTTGGTGGACAGGTATACAACATGATAATAAGACCAAGCCCATTTCTTTGAAAGCCTGGACATAAATATGCAAGTCCAAAAAAGAGGGTGGCTTAGGCATCAGGAATTTAGAAGCGGTTAACAAGGCTCTTATTCTTAATGCAGCTTGGAAAATAGTCACCCTTCCGGATAGTCTTACGACCAAGATTCTCAAAGCTAAGTATTTCCATAACACATCTTTCTGGAAAGCTACTCTGTTCGGGGACCCAAAAGGCTAATGTTGTTGCCAATATTCCTATCAGCAATGACAATGGTGATGACATTCTTGTTTGGAAATATACACCTTCAGGCCTTTGTACTTCCAAAAGTGCATTCCAGCTATTTTGTCCTTCCTTCTATGGACTCAACGCAGGACCCCACCAAATTATTTCCCCGCAGTCAAGAACCATTATCCAGGAGATATGGAAATGTCGTACCATTCCTCCAAGAGTCCAAGTATTTGGATGGAGGTTGATGAGAGGAGCCATAGCTAGAGGAATGAGAGCTGCAGTAAGATTCAAACACATTGATCCAAAATGTGTTAGATGCGGCAAGAACAAAGATGATTTCCACCTATTTTTGACTGCAAATTCACTCATGCTGTCTAGTTTGCTTCCTCCCTTGGGCTTAGAGTTGAAGGGCTTCAACAGCTACAAACCACCCACATACAGGACATCATCCACTATGTCCTGACCATTTACAAGAATGATGATGCACTAGCAACAATACTCACCATCCTCTGGTGCATTTGGAAGGCTAGAAATGATCTCTTGTTTAATAAAAAGAATTGCAGCCCATTGCAGGTTTTGTTTAAAGCTAAAGCTTTTTAGACAGAAAAGAAATTAGCTTCGATGGAGAAGCACAAGATATAGCCATTGCAGGAAGCACAAATAGAAAGATGAGCCACTCAGAACCAGACTGGAACAAGATAGGAAGGGGCCCTAAAATTTACACTGATGCTGCTTGGAAAGGCATTGTTTCCCCTCTAAATACATGATTCTTCAATAAGGAGAGGGCATGACTTGGAATTTTCTTCCAGTGGAATAGAGAAGATCATCATGCTATCTATGTGCAGGCATCCTCCCTTGCATGTTCGGCATTACAAGCGGAAGCCCAGGCATTGGAACTAGCGGCGCAAATTGGTAAATTATTGCAGGTTCAAGAGCCAAACTTCTTAACTGATAATCAGATCTTAGCGGATGCACTAACAAAGAGAGACCCGAAAAACCATCCTGGTCATTGGACAATAAGACCCAACCTTCTTCAATTTCTCAACCATACAGAGGGAAATCAAGCTAGAGTCTTCAAGATCAAGAGGGAGAACAATATTTGTTGCCCATAGGAATGCGCACGAGGTGATCACTTCCAATACTATAGGAGCTTGTGCTTTCAGTTGTAAAGGAACTAGACACCCCCTCAGATCTTTGCTCTGTTATCAGCAATCTAAATGTGCAATTTTGCACATTACTGTTTGTAATTTGTCAATAAACTAAATGAATAAAATTATCAGTTGCCAAAAAAAACTTTGCAGTGGTATTAACCTCGTATCACATAATTACATATAGTTAGATTTAATTTTTGTCAAAATTGATCTTGCAAAAACACGTGTGCCATGCATTTCAGTAAAGTGGTCATTTTATAGAAGTGAAGCGAGTTATGGCTGTAGAGTGTGGTCATATATTGTTAACTTACATTTTGGTGGTGTGTGATGACTGGTGATGGATGTTTATATACCCATGATTCTTCATTTTATTCTCGTAGTTAATTTGAAAACCTAAGGTGAGTCTACTAACTAAGGGATGTTGGAATTAATGGAGTAACTAATTAAGCTGGTGACCTCTTGTACTCCAAGAGTTGGTAACATACAATGATTCTTAGTAAACACACAATATTAAAACACCAAGAGTAAGTAGCATAAACATAGTGACGCATCTAGCACAACCTTGTCAGAGTGCAATTTTTTCATTTTATTATATTTATTTTTAATTTTTTATATGATATATAAGCTATGTATAAATTTCAGGGTGGTCCATGCACCACCCTGGCCACCCTATGAATCCGCCACTGTACACACACTACAAATCATCCGACTCCTAGACTTTATCAAAGAGTAAATCTTTGTCAAGGGGCATGACTCTTAGCAAACTGATACTAAACACCATCTAAGTTGCAATGCAGTACAAAGAAAACAGAAAACAGTAATGCAGTAGAAAGTAGCTCCTCTATCTGGCCCGCGATGCATGCATGTGCGTGAGATCGAAGATCCTTGTGTGTGCAACAACAGGCTAAGTACGGGGCAAATCAGATTAGCCGGCCACTTGTGTTGCCGACGCGCACGTGCTATGTTTCTTACGATCGATATGGCAATAAGAGTGCTCTTGGCGAGAACATGTCAATTAATTGCCGACAAGATCGAGGTCGACCTATCATCCTAACTACTAATCTCATCAGACGCTTGGTAAGTCGATACAACTATATGGTCCAAAGAAAACAACTGCCTCTCGATCATTGTATGATTAACAGACAACACTGTCAGACTTATCTGAAGCTCTGGAAACACCCCGCATTTTTTAACAAATTTGATCCTAGACAAAACTAATTCCTCATCTAACCTTAGCGAAATTATTTCAAGATCTGACCTCTAGGATCAGCGTTAACGGGGATGGCACTGAACATGCGCAGG
>QXEO01001323.1:0-23091 GCA_007115705.1 Dactylis glomerata
TTGGATTCACGGCAATCCCTTCCTTGCTAATACATGACCAAGGAATTCTACTTGATCCAGCCAAAATTCACACTTGCTGAATTTAGCATACAGCTGATGTTCCCTTAACACTTGCAATGCTATCTGAGATGTTTAGCATGATCCTCTTTATTCTTGGAGTAAATCAAATGTCATCGATAAACACTATCACAAACTTGTCCAGATATGGCATGAAAATCTTGTTCATCAAATTCATGAAAATTGCTGGAGCATTGGTCAAACCAAAAGGAACAACAAAGTATTCATGATGCCATACCTTGAGACAAATGCAGTCTTTGGTACATCTTCTGGTTGATCTTGATTTGATGATAACCAGATCTCAGATCAATTTTTGAGAAAACCCCAGCTCCATGAACTTGATCAAAAGATCTTGAATTCTTGGCAAAGGATACTTGTTCTTGATGGTGACATTGTTCAGATTCCTAAATCCCCACACATTCTTCTGCCTCCATCTCTTTTATCAACAAATATGACTGGCGAACCCCAAGGTGATATACTTTCTGGATGAATCCCTTACTTTCCAACTCATCTAACTGCTCTTTCAGTTCTTTCAACTCTTTAGGACCCATTTTATAGGGTGCTTGTGAAATTGGTGTTGTGCCTGGCTTCAGATCAATAGTGAATTCTATTTCTCGATCCGGTGGCATTCCCGTAATTCTTGGGGAAATACATCCATGAACTCCTTAACCACTGGAATATCTTCTAACTTAGCCTCTTTCAGTAAATTGAGTTGAATTCCAATCTCCACATGGGTATGCTTATCTGCTTGATAAGTGATCCTTCCACCTCCAGGCTTCCGATTGACACAGTCTTCTCTTCACAATCAATGTGTGCTCCATGATCGGACATCCAATCCATTCCCAGAACAACTTCAATGTTTTTAAGTGGAAGAACATAGAGATCGGCAAAGTAAGGATAGTCACAGATCGTAATGACCTGGTCTGGTTTGAATTGGGATACTAAAAGTTTACCCCGGCCGTCACAACAGTCATAGGATGAGCTATCGCCTGACACCTTAACCCATATTTTCAACAAAATCTTTGGAAATGAATGATGTAGTGGCACCGGTATCAAAAAGAACTTTGCCGGATGTAAGGATGCTAGCGTACCTATGACCGCCGTTTTGAATTGTTAGCTTCCTCCAGAGATGTGCAATTCAGCCCCCAAAGTTCCGGCCTCTTTTTCTGTTCCCATTCTTGCTGCTACTGCCACCTCCAGATGCAGGTCGACCACCTCCTCCGACTTGCCTCCCGGTTATCCGGCCATCCACCAGCTGGTTTATTTGGACAATCTGGATGAATGTGCCCTTCCTTTCTGCAAGCATAATAGATAATACTCGGCTTTCTGCATTCACTCTGAATGTGACCTGGAAGTCCACACTTGTGACAGAGGATCTGACTTTTGGTGTGAATACCTTACGATTGGGTGGAGCTCCTCCTGTTAACCCTGGTTTGAAACTCAGGTTTGGAGTACTTCGGGTTGGTTGAACCTCTTGGCCTCCGTCTTGGCCCTCTTCAGTCGGCTCATCTGAACCAACTTATAATCATTCTCCCAGGTAATGTGTATCCATCAATTCTTGGAAGTTACGCGCTTAGTCAACTTCATCTGCATCGCCGCGTATGGATCCAGTCCCCTGAGGAACCTTTTCACCCTTGCTGTCAGTACTCACCTCGTCACTTGCGTAACGAGATAGTCTTGTGAACTCCTTGATGTAAGCCATCATTGTTGCACTCCCCTGCTTGAGGTCTTCAAATTCCCTCCTTTGAGCTCAACCACACTTTCTGGCACATGAAAGGTACGGAATTTTTCTTTGAACTCTTCCCAAGAGAATACCTTCTCGGAAGTTGAAGTGTCACTTCATTGTCCCACCATGCTGCGGCTGGTCCAGATAGAAGGTGTACAGCATAACGAACCTTCTCCTCGTCATTGGCTCCCACAGCCTTCAATTTTCTTCGGTGTCCATAGCCAATCTTCCGCATCCATTGGTTCAACCGCGGAAGCAAAGGGAAGTGGTTTTGCATTGAGGAAGTCGGAAAGACTTACCCCTTCTTCCTGAACCCTTCCGGCTCCAACATGCCCCATGAGCTCTTGCATAAATTGTTCTGTGTTTCTTGCATGAACTGCATATACTGCATAAAGCTTTGCTCCGCCAAAGGCCTGAATGGTGGTGGTGGTAAATGAGCTTGAGCTTTTCTTGATCAGCCTTTGCTTTGGCTTCCATTTCTGCCTGCTGGTCATTCATTGCCTTCGTTTGAGCTTCTTGCCAAGCGTTGCTCCTCAGCATCGGCAGCTAAACCCGTATCCATAGCCCCTCTAGTCCTGCAACATAAAGCGAAGATCTCATAATTACACCATGCCCATGCTTTCTGAGCTTCACTTCATGCCAGAACTAGTCACACAATGGAAAACAGAAATCCAACTCCAAATGGAAGATCGCAAGAAAACCAAATACAAGGTACATATTATACATCTCATACAAACCGATACAAGGTCATTATTACAACACGTACTCTCACACGTAGAGTACACTCATA
Source organism: Dactylis glomerata (assembly GCA_007115705.1). Taxonomy (NCBI): domain Eukaryota; kingdom Viridiplantae; phylum Streptophyta; class Magnoliopsida; order Poales; family Poaceae; genus Dactylis; species Dactylis glomerata. The sequence goes on from QXEO01001323.1 coordinate 2,574, forward strand.
GATCGAGACTGGATAGTTCTACCTCTCCTTATTATTACAACATACTACTAGCACTGCATTCACAGATGCAACTACGCTTCGTTGGTCTTGACATCCTGTCCTAGTCTCACGGCTCATAGTACATGCCCGAGTCCACCCATGTGGCGTGTAGTCCGGCGCACTGTCTCGGAACAACGGCCTACCCCCGGAACATAGTCCGAGTCAGATGTGTCCATAGCGAGTATCACTCAACATAGTCCATTCAGTCCGAGGTAGCTCTCAAAGTACACCCTGGTCTCGTGAGCAGTCATAGTAGGAAAGGCTCCGCCTCTCCAAACACACTCTCTGCAGTAGTGTGGTCAAACGGTGCTCCTGCTCCATAGGTGTCTCAACTGGCTCCTGACTCTCAAACTGACCTCCATCGGATCCTCCTCCTCAACAGATACAACAGGAGTGACTACGCATCGCCACCTCCTGCTGCGTGAGCTGTCCCTCCATATGAGCTAGTGTACTGCTGGCCGTCTCCCAGCCAGTCAAACCTCCACCCATGAGTTCTCAATGGAAGCTCACTCCGAGACCCCCTTGAGACCCTTTGCGCCTCCATACTAGAAGTGATAACTGGGTAATGTATAGGCTCTGGAGTGAGTGAATACCTGGAAGGTCCAGGCTGTGTCGGGTAACTGTGAGCCCCACCTGGTGAGAAGTGTGATCCCTCCGACTCCTGCCTAGTCATCTGTGCTCGCTCCTGCCTCCTAGTAGCTGTGAGGTCATCAAGCATCTCCGCCTTGTCCTCCACAATGACCTGGTGGTGTTATACAGTGATCCTACCATCTTTATACCTATCAAGAAGTCTGGCTGCAACTTCGGCTTCTTCTTCACCAGAACATCGTGATCCATTCCCGGCTCATCCATCAGTGAGTCATGGGAATAGCGGTAAAAGTGGTACTGCTCCACGCTCTATACTCCTGATAGTCGCAATAGCTCACTACCGCCTCGTGATAAGCTGCAGTCTCACCTCTTCCTTCTCCGGAAGGCTGAACTGTACTAGGTACCATCTGGTAGCATATACACACGGTACTTGACCAGTCCCGTCATCCTTGTAAGTATAAGTCTTAACAGGGATGTCGGTGTTCCAAAAGCCCGTAGTAGATCCTAACTGCTCAGTCAAGGTTCCCTCATAGTCTTCCAGAGTCTTCCTCTGTGACCAAATAGTACGTGCTGGAATTCTCGATGCCATGCTTAGCTACAAGAATAGGTATAGAATTAGTATGATGCATCATAATAAAGAATTGTAACACTAAAATATGACTATGTTATTCCAAGTGAATAACCATCATAGATTTAGAGAACTCTTTACCGTTGCTACTAGACTCCTACAGGTTCTATCCCTTTACTAGGTTTCCAACCTAAGGTCAAAGCAATTGCTCTGATACCAGCTGCGGTGACCCAGCATACCACTGCATGTTGTAGTATGCAAGTCGTTGATATAACACTTGCGGAACAAGCCTCCACAAATATTACATCCCTCAGAATGGTACAACAGAAACATTGCGGGCCCAAATACAAACTGATCACATATTATTACAACCAAAGCGTGATGATAACGAAATGCTCCCCATAAGAGAACACCTCAAGTGCTTAGTGTTTACAACAACTGGAAAGCTTCAAATAATTAAACATGAGAAGAACTCAACAACTTATTCATATTCTACAGTTGCTCGGTTCCTCGGCTACAATACTACCCTATTGTTAGTACTCCTTCACTCTGACTCCTCGCCGGAGGATGCTCCATAGCGAATGAAGTAATCCACGCCTTCGACGCCGCGAGAGAGATCTGGCTCCTCGTAGAAGATGTCCTGCTGGCCTTCGATTGCGTTCAGAGTGGCTTCGTCGAGCTCTTCACAGTCTAGCAAGGGTTTAAGAGATTGGGGTGAGTAACGAGCGTTACCCAGCAAGTTTCTTTAGAAAGAAGTTGTGTGATATGCACTATCTACAGCCACAGACCCAAAAGAGTCGTAGGCCTATGCAAGGTTTTATCAAGTTTTTCTTGAAAGATTGCTTTTACTTTAGAAAACATGCCCAACAGCCAACACAGGTAGTAGTGCCTTGAGAGCACCATTCCTGCGGCGTCGCAGCTCCTTCCCGGAACAAGGGGTACACATGTCACATCATTTTACACTCTGCAGAGGTGTGTCCTTCCAAAAGAGATCAAAGCCTTGCTGCACAACCGGGCGTACATTCCCGTCCACACTTCCATGGTGTGGGGCCCAGTCATTGATCCAAGCCAATCACTGCCTTCTCCGCACAACGCATGCCCACCCAATTCACGCATAGCAGGTTGCCCCTGATATTCACCCCCAACGATGAAGTACCTAGGCGCCTCTTGCGGACCATCATAGACACCAGTGCCGTGAGAACTGAGGTGTCCCACCCATGTGCAAGTAGTCCCAAGATCTACCGCGACCGGCAACTGGCTGCCCGTTGACATGCGAACGAGAGAAGATACAGCTGACTTTCCCATCCCATTCCAAGTCTCTTGGACGACATGGTTTTTACGGCGCTAGAATAACTGTGGCATTGGTAGTTATCCTAGGTTTACTTTCCCGTGCAAGTGGAACCTCCACCACCACAACCTTACCGTGGTTCCACCTGCCAGCCTTCCTAGGTTATCACCACTGATCGATAACCTCTAGTCATATTACTTTTGAAAATAGGTTTTCCATCCCTTTTGAAATGTTAGAGTTTGAAGTCATCACTTTGCAAGAAGTTTCAAAACCAGTGCAATCAAGAGATATGAGCAAGATAAACTTGCCTTGTGACAGAGAGGTAATGGAGTCGGATACTTGGTGATACTCCTGATCTCCTTGTTCTACAAAAATCCAATCATTGTCCGGTAAGGACAATGTTTCAAGAAACAAATGGATGCTATGTGCAATGATATGCAATGCATGGTGATTCATGGACTTTGTTTTCTTATTTGTGTGTTTTACCCAAGACTTGTTAGGGTTTAAGTGTTTTAATAAAACACAAAGTGCTATTTGTGTGTTTTACCCTAAATTTGATATTGAATAAATAATAAGAGTTTGAAATTAAATGTTGAGATTAAAATCTTTTGTTGGTGTTATTTGAAAAGAAAAAGAATTGGTTTAATAAAGAAAAAGACTTAAGTTTTATTTTGATTAAAAATAAAGATTTTTGAGAAGGGAATATAAAAGATTTCAATATTAGAATTAATAATAAAAATTGATTAAGGAATATAATTATAATCAACTAATCTATTCATTAAAGATGAGGAGATTATTTTATAAAGTTAAATTAAACAGGATTGGTTTAATTTTAGATTTGAATTAATTCAAAAAGGAAAAACAGAATTTCAAATTTTAAAACTGAGTTTGATTTGTAAATGGGCTTTGGCCCATTGGCCTGGCCCAACCAACCCGGCTGGGTCTAACCCAACCGGCCAGGACCTGGGTCGGTTAAACCGACCCAGACCTGCCTCGCCCTCGCACCCCTCTCCTCTCGACTCTCTCCGGTGAACCCTAAATCGCCACCGCCGTCGCCTGGCAATTCTGGCCGACTCCGGCGAGTTCCGCCGCCGCCACCTAGGGCAAAACGCTTCCCTCTCGACCCTCTCTCGCCTCCGCCGAGCAGATTTGCCGGCTGCCTCCTCACCGAAGAGATCCAAGGCTTGACTCCGCTCGGGCTTCTGCCTCCCTGTTCCCACCGAGCCCAAAACCTCACCATGCTGGGGCTTGCTGAGGCTGCTGAGCTTGCTCTGGTGCTTGTGTCTCACGGGTGCTCGCCGGTTGAAGCATCAAGGTGTGATGCTCCTGGTGTGGGCTTGATGAAGACTTCCCCAGGCAGCCCCTGCCCTGCCATGCCATCCAGACGAGCACCTGGGCGATTGGTGAGCACTCCTTCTCCTCTCCAATCCTCTACTCCTCTCCCTGGCCACGGTCTCTGACCAATTGGTCAAGATCAGTGAGCTAAGCTCACAGACCTTGGTCTGTGATGCTGTTAGCTGAAGCTAGCTTGATTAAGTGGTTCCTAGTCAGTGGTAAGTTGCTTGCTCTAGGATGATCTAGTTGTGTTCACTACTCTGTCAGAACATTTCTCTGACAGAAATGTTGTTCTGAACCTTGCCCTGTTGCAAGCCTTCAGTTAACTTCTGAGCCATGCTATGCTAGGTTATCATCCTGTGATTTTTGGTATCTTAGTACTTATGGTTACTTACTGAATTCCTAGATTCAGTTATACACTATGTCTGGTCCTGTGATGAATGGGTTGTTGTGCTTGCTTCTGTCACTTGTTTATCCATGATAACCAAGTGATAGTATGTCTTGCTGTGTTGCAAGCTTCTGTGAAATTAGCTTGAGCAAAAATATGATTCCTAGTTCTATATAACTAGGGAAATGATTTTGCTGCTGTCTACTGACCTAGCTGTCAATTATCATGCTAGTTGTGTTGAGGTGCAAGATCTTCTGATCCTGTGCCCAGCAACTATCTTCTGTGGTCAATTAATGGTGAAACTTGCCCATTTGATTTAAGCCTATGATGTTGGTCTGAGGCTAGTGATAGGTAGTGAGGTGCCTTGCATGCTTGTGTGCCCACTGCTTGCTTGTGTGATGCTGATAGCAAGTCTTGTGTGTTTGAGGTGCATGTCCAACAGGACATGTGCCCAGCACAAGCTGCTCTGTGAAGCTATGACTTCTAAGATTTGCCAATGAAGTGTATACTGAGGCTGATACTCTGATGTGTGTTTATTTGGCTTTTAACATGATTCCCTATGATGAGCTTGGCAAAGCAACACTTTGCCAAACTGAGGGTTTTTCGATATAATACCCATGCTCAACCATGTGGTGCTGTAAGGTTGTCAAATCTACCTGGTGCCTGTAGTTGTGCAGTGATAGTGTTGTTCTCTGCTACTGTTGCTTGCTGATGGCGATGGCTTGCTTCTAGCTTGCCTTCTCCTCCTGGTTCAGCTCCTGGCTTGTCCTTCTCCTCCTGGACTTGCTGCTGATCCCCTGTCCTTCTCCTCCTGGGCTTGGTCTTGAGCTTCAGTTGGACTCCATGGTGTTTGCTGATTGTTTCAAATATGTTTGTGGTGCTGTGAAAGAACTGTGGTGTTCTTGGTATTGGTTCCCTGTTGTTTCGAACAGGAGCTGCTTCTCCTGGTGATGCTCATCTAGCCGGCAGCTTGGTTTGTAAGCTACTGTGGTGCTGCCAGCACCACCCTCCTAGTTCTGTGATTATGCTACTTGTGAGCTGTGTGCTTGTATCCTTCACTCAGTTTGATCTCATCCTCACCTAGCCGTGCTGTGAAACTGCTATGTGCTCAATTGTTTTGTACCCCAGTGACTTAAAAGAACAGATGCTACACTTGAGCAATATACTCAATGATGCAATGGCAAAATATTTGCCCTAGTCTGAGAGTACTAATCCTAACACTTTACCTTTTCTTGTTTCTTGTTTCTTTTGCAGGTTATATTATCAAGATGAAGATCATGAAGGCTATTGTAGTTAGTTTAGTTTTAGGTTTCGTTTATTTATCACTGATGTAATCTTCTTTTCAGTTTATATAAAGATGTAAAGACATTGTATTAATGTGTAATATCAATAAAATAATATTTCTGCTTGATTTATATTCTAATTACATTACTTTTATTCAATTAATACATATTTGAATTATTTCTTCATTAATAATTAAATATTCAAATTTGAGATAATTCAACAATCATTTTAAATTCCAAAATCACTTAAACAACATCATCAAGAGATCATAGCAATGCCCTTAACATTCTAATAACCTCTAACTCTAAAGGTGATTAGATAGAAGCTTTGCTCTCTCAGGTTTTTGAATTGGCGAAAATTTTACTCGGATTTTAGATGCATGAATGCACAAAGGTCCTAGTTCTACCCTTCGTTTAGTCCTAAATGCTGGGATGTTACACAAAGTAATGGCTAGAGCCAGAAACTGGGAGATCTACTCCAACCGCAGCAAGGGACGTGCGAAGGCCTGGGAAGGGAGACGTACCAGCTCCAGCCCCGCTCGAGCCGGTACTGGACTCAGCTTCCACTCCGACCCCGCCAAGCCGGAACTAATCCGTCCCTCCTAGAGCCGGCCAGCAGAAGCACTGCTCCTTTCGCGCTGAGGTCGGAGGATCTCGCCCGAAGCGTCTGTGCAAGCCAATGACCATCGCGGTCCCTACCTACGGATTCGCACGACAGCGGCTCTATCCAAGGAAGAATCCTAGTCGGGGAATCATCGCAGCGCGGCGATACAAGCACAAGAACATTCACACAGCAAATGAAGAAAGATAAGTTTTCATTAAGCGAAAGTTTGATGATTACAAAAGCTTCCTAAATCGCTACCCTAAGAGTGCCAAGTACTCCTAGCCCGGGGGATGCTCGCCTTCCTCGGCCCGACGCGAGCGCCGCATGGACTTCGCCCCGGAGAAGTGCGCATTGGAGGTCGACGAGGCTCGCCCTTCACGGCTGGGCGGCGAAGGCACGGGCGGAGAGGGTGCCATCGAAGAGGCAGATGGTGAAATCCTCCTTCCCATCGTGGTGGGTGAGAAGGATGAACCAACCCTCATGCACGCCGTAGTCGATGAAGAACTTCGACCACCCGTCGCGGAAGTAGCACACCCCCTGGCCGTCGTAGTATACCTCGACGCGGTACGTGGGCTAGCCGCTGCTGCATTCCCGTAGTTTGGCGTAAGCCATCTCCTGGTCTTCCATCGAGCTCGTAAACTGGGACGGAAGGTGGAGGAGATCCCGAGCATCGGCAAGCACAGGGATGATGCAGGTGGACCATCCCTCGGCCAAGATGTAGGGCGGCGGCTGGAGCGCCAGTTTCTCCAGCCAGGGCCGTGATGGCTCCACTGGAGGTGAAGCCGTTGCTCGGGGCCTCGCGGAAGTGGAGGCGGTGGCCCCGAAAGCAGCGGGGGCCTTCTTGTTCTTGCTGCCCAGTGGCCGTCTGCGACGGTGGGGCGACGAAGGAGCAGCAGCCGCCGCGGAAGCGGTCTTCCTCCTGCACCCCTTCGGACGGCCGGGCTTCCGTTTCTCCGGGACGCCCGCGTCGCTGGGAGCCCCGGTTGCCTGGGGCGCGACGGAGGTGGAGGCAGCGGCGGCGGCCTTCGCCGCGAGGGCTTCCAAGGTACTCTTGTTGCGACTCCCTTTTGGGCGACCGTGTTTCTGAGATGTGGAAGGTGCCGTCTCCGGCGCCTTGACCTCCTCCTTGCTCCCCTCTGGGACCTTGTCACCGCTGGCAGCGGAACTGCTAAGGGACGACATGATCGGGTTGGGCTCAGAAAGGAGAGGCTCAAGGTGAGGGGAGAAGTGGGAGGATGCCTCAGCAGCGAGCATGCTCAGCATTTAAAGAAGAGCGGCGAAGGGGATAACCCCCCGACGTTTCGGTAACCACCCCCGCATCGTGTGCAACCGCTGCGGTTGCCGCAGCGGATTGTGGGAGGAGTCGATGGGACACGTCGCTGACGTGTGCCAGTCCACCCCACATGATGACTCGGGAAGTTATGACGGTGGTGATTCCGAAGTCAAAATGACAAGACTGGCCACTGGCACACTGCGCCGGCCGCAGCGTGGGAGCAAGACCCGAAGCGGTACAAGTTCCAAGGAGGCAGCACACTGGCTCGTGGCCGCCAGCCGGGTTGCGCCTGGAGCCGGTACGTCTCGAGACGGCCGGAGGAGTTCCACGTGACTTGGCCTTGAAACCAGCAACCTCTAGATCAGACCAAGAATCCTGGGACTTTGACGAAAATGAGCAAGACTTCGGCAAGAAGAAGAACCCGCTAAAGCCCCATGCTAACCCATGAGACTTCGCTAGTTTCGGGGGCTAGTGTCATGGGGATGACTAATGGGGCATGCCACGGGCCGAGCTAAATGCCGGCTGGCGTCCCAGGAGTTCTCACGACTCTAGGACGAGAAGACCGGCTCCGTCCGAAGGGCCGGCTGCGCCAGCAGCCGGCTGGCGACACCACCGAGGAAAGCTGGAGCCGGGCGATGAAGACAAAAGCCCTCCAACGGTTGTGTCGCCGAAAGTGGGCTGGCCCCGACAAGAGCGACAGAGGCCAAGGACGGTAGTGACGAGCGCCACGACTGGCCTCAGCCAATCAGCGACCGAAGACCCTTCCCCACGACGGGATCCGAGGCAAAAGGGAGGCGATATGCCTCCCAGATGCCGGTCCAGGGTAAAGGCGCTTTATAAAGCGCCTTTGTCAGAGCAGGGCCAGAGGATCACGCCAAGGACGCCGCCGCCAAGGAGCCGGCAGCCGGCCGAACCGCTACCTAACCTGTAACCAGGCCCCCGCCTATATAAGGGGGCCTAGACCATTAGTCTAGGGAGATCCAGTATTCTTCTTCCTCCTCTAGCCCGAACAGCTCGAGGAGCACTGTAATCGCTACTGTCTAAGATAATACGAAGCAGGCAGGAAGTAGGGGCTTTACCTCCACCTGGGAGGGCCCTGAACCTGGGTAAACCAAGGTGTCTCCGTTGGCACAATCCCGAGCCGGACCCATCGTCACCACCGTCGAGCCCCTTCGTTAAGCCACCCCATGGCTACTGTCTCTAAATTCCCACGACACGGTGTGATGGTGCATGTTAGGTACCCAGTTGGGAACCCCAAGAGGAAGGTATGAGGAGCACATCAGCAAGTTTCCCTCAGTTGTGAAACCAAGGTTTATCGAACCAGTGGGAGAAAGCCAAACTTCAGAAGGTGATGCTTGCTAGCTTCGCGACTCTGGACAATGGCACCAGAAAATACTGGTGTGTAGTTGACGTGAGAGCTTCTTCACCTAGCAGCAACGTGGAACCTGCACACAACACAACCAAGTACTTTGCCCCAACTTACGATGAGGTTGTCAATCTCACCGGTTTGCTGTAAACAAAGGATTAAGTGTATCGAGTGGTAAAAGGTAATAGTATGCAAGAATGTAAATAAGCAAGTAAAATAGTAAACGGCAATAGCAATATAAAAGGAATTGGACTGGGGTCCACAGTTCACTAGTGGTGTCTCTCCATAAGATAAATATCAACATTCTGGGTGAACAAATTATAGTTGGGCAATTGATAGAGTAAAGATAACGTACATATGTCATGAGGATCACTATGAGATTCACTCTGGGCATTACGACAAAATACATAGATCGTAATCCAACTGCATATATGACTAATAATCCACCCTCCGGATGTCGTCCAAGCAACCATCGGGTATTAAGTTGCAAACAACAGATTATCGCCTTAAGCAAAGTGCGTAATGTAAACAATGCAAATGTCCTTGGACACAAGAATGTTGTTTTCTCCCTAGTGGCAACAGCACATCTACAACTTTAGAGGTTTCTGTCACTCCTCCAGATTACTAGAGGCATGAACCCAACTATCGAGCATAAATACTCCCTCTTGGACTCACTAGCATCTACTCGGCCAAGATATCTACTAGCAACAGAGAGCATGCAAGATCATAAACAACATAGAGATAACATAAAGATAATATTCAGCACATCAACTTGACATAGTACCAATACTCATCGGATCCCAACAAACACAACATGTAGAATTACACAAAGATGATCTTGATCATGATAGGCAGCTCACAAGATCTAAACATGAAGCACATGGCAGAGAAGACGGCCATCTAGCTACTGCTATAGACCCGTAGTCCAAGGTAGACTATTCACACATCACTCCGGAGGCGACCATGGTGGTGGAGAAAGCCTCTGGCAGGGTGCCGGAAAGAGCTCCTGGATCCTCCCGATCTCGCGTCGATGACGGTGGCGGCTTGCAGTATGTTTTGAGGAAAAGTGATCGGCCCTTTAGGTTTTTTCCGTCGAGGGGAATATATAGGCGAAAGGGCAGCATCAGGAGGTGGACCAGGTGGTCTCACCCCCTGGTGGCGCAGGCCAGGGGTAGGCCACGCCACCCTAGGGTGAGCCTCGCCTCTGGCCCCCCTCCATCTCATCTACGGACTTCGTGACGCTTCAGGAAAAATAGCAGGTTTGGCTTCTGTTTCGTACAATTCTGAGAATATTTCCTTTGTAGCTTTTCTGAAACATAAAAACAGTAGAAAATAGGGAACTGGCACTGTGGCATCTCGTTAGTAGGTTAGTTCCGGAAAATGCATAAAAATGCCACAAAGTGTAACAAAACACAAAGCAAATGGTGTATAAACAAGCATGGAACATCAAAAATTATAGATACGTTTGAGACGTATCAAGCATCCCCAAGCTTAACTCCTGCTCGTCCTCGAGTAGGTAAGTGATAATAAAAGAATAATTTTTGAGGTGACATGCACCATCACAATCTTGATCAATGAAGTAAAGCATTGAGTGCTGGGATCAAAGAACTTAAAACATGGGCATAAGAGACATAATCTTGACAATAAAACTTAGCAACCATGTTATAACATAAAAAGTAACACAAACAAAAGATCATGAGTAATGAAACATTGAAAGTCAAACGTGTGTTAAAATCATATGGAAAAACATATCAAAGTAGTTTTCAGCTTGTCCTTCATGGAATAGCAAAACATAAATGCATAGGACACCTTCAAGTTTAAGAGGGCGACTAGATACAAATAATTTAAGAACAAGCAAAACCATAATCATAAATCAATCAATGATAAACTTTGGGACTATGCACATTAAACTCAGAATGGCAACTATGCTCTCTTAGATGGTGCATAAAGGTAGAAGGTGGAGACTCAACATAAAAGTAAAAGAAAGGCCCTTCGCAGAGGGAAGAAGGGATTGCAAGTTTTATAAACCTTCAAAAATTATGATACTTACTAGCTTTGAGCTCTCATTGCTCCCATCATAGGCATCTTGAATGGTTAAAGTTAATGCAAGTATAATTACAAAGCATATGCTTAACAAATCATAAGTTGAAAACCTCGTGTCCCGTGAAGTACGAATACCCAAACCTCGTGTCCCGTGAAGTACGAATACCCAAACCTCATGCTACTCATTGTAATCATACACGTATCATTGAGAACCGCCAACGGGGTACCTCCTGCCTGATGACATGGAACAAGCCCACATCAAAATGAGAAGACAAACAGACAATGAACACCTCGGCATCTTTTTTATTTACCATTGGTATAGCTTTTTATTGTGAGATGCGTTGTCAAATGTCCACTATGGGCATGCTATAAATTTCCACCATGAATGATGCATGGCTTAGATTAGCGACCCAGGCATTTCTCTAACACATATACAAACTCCATGATCTCACAAGATCCCAACTTATTTCACATCGCGAGTATCCATAAACAAAAGATCACGATATCAATTCAAATGAGAGAAAGTGCAATGTTGAAAGCTTGCCCCATGATGGCATGGTTGGGCTAATCTCCAACTTACAACTTGCAAGTATAACATCAACATAAGAGAGCCACAATGTCAAAATTTTAAAAGCGGGAAAAGTAAAGTGTGCCGTCAGGTTCGTGGGAGCTTTACTAACTAATTTTCACATAACACCAAAAAGTGTTAAATTTGAATGATAGATAAAAGCAAGTCAAATTTACTTGGAATAGCAAATTGCTAATAGGTATGTATGGCAGACTCATTGGGATAACTTGGTTTTTGCGAGTTGGATGCACGAGTAGAGCTCATAGTCAGTACAAAACGAAGGCTAGCAAAAGACTGGAGCGACCAACTAAGAGAGCGATAACGGCCATAATCATGCATAGCGACAAAACATCATAAACCGAAGCATAAAGTGGTATCACAAGTCAAAAACCAAATGATCATAGAGGCTTATGGCGACTTGTTAGAGTCAAACATGTTGTAAGCATGCGCCAAGTCAACCCAAATAAAGCATCAAGGAGAAAACCACAAAAATGCTTCCATATAATAAAAACAACGCATGATTTTTTCAAAGGCTCATTAAGCAATCTTAGTCATTTGAGACAAGTCATGCTACAGCAAAAACTACTAAGCATACTATCAAAACGACATCAAGCATGGCATGCAAAAGTCTAAGCCGCAGTCTAAACAAGCTCCTTTTTGTACCACTTTTTGCATGAAACTTTTTTCTCTTTTCCAACACCATTCAAACCTTTTTGAAACAACTCTTTTGATAAAAACCAACATAGACCAGTGGTCTAAATACACCTTGATGCAAAGATATAACAAGATCTGAACAAAAATCAAGGTGGAAAACGAAAGCTAAACGTAGTTCTAGAAAAAGAGAACACTCGTTGAACGATAAGAGTAAAAAATAGAGTGTTCTTGGCAAATGAAAAACGGAGTGCATCTTCTCCAAAAGAAATTTGTTGGGGTCCAACCATTTATTGCAGCAAACAAAACAAAAGAAAACTGAAAGCAAAAGTAAAGACGCTCCAAGAAAAACGCATAAAATATGAAGCAATAAAAATATAGTGTGTTGAAAGGTGACCAGATTTTTGCCGATGAAGAAGGGGTGCCTTGGGGGCATCCCCAAGCTTTGAAGCTTGTACCTCTTGGATATTTATTGGGGTGACATGGGCATCCCCAAGCTTGAGCTTTTGTCTATACTTCATCTTATCTCATCACTCTCCATTCCCTACACTTGAAAACTTCATTCATACAAAACTTCACACAATTCTATTAGCAACGTTAGCATAAGCATAATAGTAGATCAACCCTTTTTGGTTCAGTTTCAAACTCAAATACACCACATATAAATCATATACTACTGTAGCAACTTTCTCAAAAGTTCCGTGATCAAAAGAACTAAAAAAGAAAGCGATTGAGAGGCAAACACAAATAGTGGCAGAATCTGTCAAAACAGAACAGCTGACAAAGGTCGATTTTTTCGAGGACCTTGTGTTTCTCAAATCAAAAATGCAAAACTAATGAAAGTTTGGATATAACCTGGGGCATATGCACAAGAAATCGCAGATCAAAAAGGTATTCTGCGAATTTTCATGAATTTTTACGGTGCAGCACCGAAATCTGTTTCACGACAGCAACTTCCCCAAATCTTACCTCCCTCAAATTAGAGGTTCTTCTTGGCACAACAACGAAATAAAAATGATAAGGTGAGGTCATTATAGTAGTAATAACTTCCAAGACTCAAATAAAAGAAAAAGTACTGAAAAGAAAACATTGGGTTATCTCCCAAGAGTGCTTTTCTTTAACGCCTTTGAGCTAGGCGCAGAAATTGGAAATCAAGTAATATCAAATGAGGCATTAAGATCAATTGCAGAAGTATTTTCAACAATGAATTGAATTGTATCCAAATGAGTTTTTGAATATCCCTCATGAACACTCTTTGGTTCACTACTTTCATCGAAAGGGTTTTCAGGACAAATCCAATCAAAATTCTTGTCCAAAGCTTCATGCAATCCTACAAGTTTGCAAGGTATTGGTACTTTGATTTCTTCCTTGTTTGTACCAATGACCTCTACACGTGAGCCAAGCATATTAAAACGCTCAAAAACTTTCCTAGCTTCAGTAATAACATCTCTAAATTCTCTACGCAAAGTCTCCAAAATAAAATCTTTCTTTTCGGAGTCTTCGATATCATGAAGCTTAAGAAACATTTGTTGCATAAAAGGATTAAGGTTAACAAACCTAGCCTCCAACATGTGAACTAAATAAGCAGCAACAACTTCATAACTAGGAGCAAGCTCAGCCAAAGATCTATCCTCAACGTCTTTATGCATACTAACATGATTAAAGAACTCCTCGATGTTACCTTTCCCAATGATAGAACCACTACCTACTGAGAGGTCCTCCAAAGCATACTTAGGGAACAACATAATGAACTAAAAGTAAAAGTAATGGAATGCAAACTATCAAAGGAACTAATTTTTTTGTATTTTTTATAAAACGATGCAAGCAAAAATAAAGTAAAGCAAAACAAAAACAAAGTAAAAGATTGAGCATGAGAGACTCCTCTTGCAGAAATCTTCTTTCTCCCCGGCAACGGCGCTAGAAAAATGCTTGATGGTTGATACGTCTCAAACGTATCTATAATTTTTGATGCTCCATGCTTGTTCTTACACCATTTGGTTAGTGTTTTATTACACTTTGTGGCATTTTTATGCATTTTCTGGAACTAACCTATTAACAAGATGCCACTGTGTCAGTCCCTATTTTCTGCTGTTTTTGTGTTTCAGAAAAGTTACACAGGAAATATTCTCGGAATTAGACGAAACAAAAGCCGAACATCTAGAAATTTACCGAAGCTTCCAGAAGTTTGAAGAGGAGATGGAGAGGGGCCACGGGCCGGCCACACAACAGGGCGGTGTGGCGCAGCCCCTGGCCGCGCCCCCTATGTGTGTGATCGCCCTGGTCCACCTCTGACGCCGCCCCTTCGCCTATAAAGACCCCCCGATGGGAAAAACCTAAGTACCTAATCAATTTTCTAGAAACACATCACGATCCGCCGTCGTCGTCGACTCGAGATCGGGAGGGTCCTAAAGCTCTTCCCGGCACCCTGCCAGAGAGGGGAATCACCACCAGAGGTCTTCTTCATTGCCATGCTTGCCTCCGGTGCGATGAGTGAGTAGTCTACCTTGGACTATAGGTCCATAGCAGTAGCTAGATGGTTGTCTTCTCCACCATGTGCTTCATGTTATGATCACGTGAGCTGCCTTACATGATCGAGATCATCGTTATGTAATTCTACATGTTGTGTTTGTTGGGATCCAATGAATATTGGTGTTATGTTGAGTTGATGTGCTAAATATTATCTTATGTTATCTCTTTGTTGTTTATGATCTTGCATGCTCTCCGTTGTTAGTAGCTATCTTGGCCAAGTAGATACTAGTGACTCCAAGAGGGGGTATTTATGCTCGATAGTTGGGTTCATGCCTCTATTTAATCTGGGGGAGTGACAGAAACCTCTAAGGTTGTAGATGTGCTGTTGCCACTAGGAAGAAAACAACATTCTTATGTCCAAGGACATATGCTTTGTTTACATTACATACTTTGCTTAATGCAGTTATCTGTTGTTCGCAACTTAATATTCACGGGGTCCTCGGATGATTCCCCGTGGGTGGATTATTAGTCATTGATGCAGTTGGATGGCGGTCTATGTATCTTGTTGTAATGCCTAGAGTAAATCTCATAGTGATCCTCTTGACATATGCACATTATCTTTATTCTATCAATTGCCCAACTGTAATTTGTTTACCTAGCATGTTGTTATTTATCTTATGAAGAGACACTACTAGTGAACTGTGGACCCCAATCCAATTTCTTTTATATTGTTATCACCTGTTTACTTTACTCGCACTGTTTACTTTCTCGCATACTACTATTGCTTTCCACTCGATACGCTCATTCCTTTGTTTACAGCAAACCGGTGAGATTGACAACCTCATCGTAAGTTGGGAGCAAAGTTCTTGGTTGTGTTGTGTGCAGGTTCCGCGTTGCTACTAGTTGAAGACACGCTAACAAGTATCGTTAACGGCGCCCTTGTTGGAGTGTCACTAGGCTAGCAAGCATCACCTTCTGGAGTTTGGTTTTTTCCTATTGGATGATTAAACCTTGGTTTCATAACTGAGGGAAAACTTGCTGCTGTGCTCATCACACCTTCTCTTGGGGTTCCCAACTGGCCGGTCAATTACATCATCAACACCGCGCCACCAACAAGTTTTCTGGCGCCGTTGCCGGGGAACGAAGAAGAAGAAGAAGCTCCCACGTCAACTACGCGCCAGCAAAACATCAACAAGTTTTTTGGCGTCGTTGCCGGGAAAAAAGAAGACTTTTGCAAGGGGAGTTTCGCACGGACATCCTTTACTTTGTTTAAGTTGCTTTACTTTATTTTTGCTTACATCATTTTTATCAAAAACACAAAAAAATTAGTTTCCTTATAGTTGTTACTTTATTACTTTTAGTTTATTATGTTGTTCCCTAAGTACGTTTTGGAGGACCTCTCAGTAGGTAGTGGTTCAATTATTGGGAAAAGTAATATTGAGGAGTTATTTAATCTTAATGCCTCTTTCGATATTACTTGATTCGCACTTTCTGCGCCTAGCTCAAAGGCGTTAACCCATTGTTTTACTTTCAGTTCTTTTTCTTTTATTTGAGTCTTGGAAGTTATTACTACTGTAATAACCTCTCCTTATCATTTTTATTTCGTTGTTGTGCCAAGAGAAGCCTCTAATTTGAGTGAGGTAAGATTTGGGGATGTTGCTGTCCTGAAACAGATTTCGGTGCTGCACCGTAAAACTTCGTGAAATTCTCAGAATATCTATTTGACCTGCGATTTCTTGTGCATATGCCCCAGGTTATATCCAAACTTTCATTAGTTATACACTTTTTGATTTGAGCAATAGAAAACCCTCTAAAAATTTGAGCTTTGTCAGCTGTTCTATTTTGATAGATTTCTGCCACTATTTGTGTTTGCTTCTTTATCGCTTTCTTTTTGAGTTCTTTTGATCACGGAACTTTTGGGGAAGTTGCTACAGTAGTATATGCTTTATATGTGGTGGTTTTGAGTTGAAATCTAAAGCAAAAAGGGTTGATTCATTATTATGCTTACACTAATGTTGCTACTAGAATTGTGTTTAGTTTTGTATGAAGGAAGTTTTCAAGTGTAGGGATTGGAGAATGATGAGATGAGTTGAAGAATGGACAAAAGCTCAAGCTTGAGGATGCCCACGCACCCCAAGAAATATCCAAGAGGTACAAGCTTCAAAGCTTGGGATGCCCTCGAGGCACCCCTTCTTCATCGGCAAAAATCAGGTCACCTTTCAACATAGAACACACTATATTTTTATTGCTTCATGAACTATGCGTTTTTCTTGGAGTGTCAGTTGTTTTAGTTTTCAATTTTGTTTAGTTTTGTTTGCTGCAATAAATGGTTGGACCCCATGATGACCCACAAGTATAGGGGATCGCAACAGTCTTCGAGGGAAGTAAAACCCAAATTTATTGATTCGACACAAGGGGAGCCAAAGAATATTTATAAGCCTTAACAGATGAGTTGTCAATTCAGCTGCACCTGGAATCGCAGCAGTTTATCAGTAGCAACAGTTTTATAGTGGTGATAGTAGTGAAACAGTAACAGCAGTAGTAAAATAAAAGTGGTAATAGTAGCAATAGTAAACAGTAGGATGAAATACTGTAGGCATAGGGATGGATGTACAGGCGTTGCATGGATAAGATAATTCATGAAATCAGTGAGACAAGGGCGATTGCAGATAAATAATATAAAGCATCCTAGTACTAACAATTATAGGCATGTGTTCCATATATAGTCGTACGTGCTCGCAATGAGAAACTTGCATGACATCTTTTGTCCTACCAGCCTGTTGCAGCAGGGCCTATTGCTTGTTGCGTGGTGAATGACCAGCCCGTTGGGAACCCCAAGAGGAAGGTGTGATGAGTATAGCAGCAGATTTTCCCTCAGTTAAGAAACCAAGGTTTTTTCGTTTAGGAGAAAAGCAGACAATTACGACTGAAGGTGATGCTTGCTAGTTTGCGACAGCTTCGGACAATTTATATATGGCGCCTCGTCCAAGCTTTGCTTGCTAGCTGCAACGCGGAACCTGCACACAAACACAACCAAGTACTTTGCTCCCAAACTTGCGATGAGGTTGTCAATCTCACCGGTTTGCTTGAAACAAAGGTTATGAGTGTATCGAGTGGAAAATAGTAGAAGTATGCGAGTAAAGTAAACAGGTGATAGCAATATGATGGAAATAGGACCGGGGTCCACAGTTCACTAGTGGTGTCTCTCCATAAGATATAAATAACACATGCTGGGTAAACAAATTACAGTTGGGCAATTGATAGAATAAATATAACGTGATATATCAAGAAGATCACTATGAGATTTACTCTGGGCATTACAACAAAATACATAGACCGCCATCCAATGCATCTATGACTAATAATCCACTTGTGGCAAATCAATCTGAGAACTCACAAGTATTAAGTTGCGAACAACAGATAATTGCATTAAGCAAAGTGTGTATGTAAACAAAGCATATGCCCTTGAGCATATGAATGTTGTTTTCTCCCTAGTAGCAACAGCACATCTACAACCTTAGAGGTTTCTGTCACTCCCCCAGGTTAAATAGAGGCATGAACCC
The DNA here is from genome assembly GCA_007115705.1 of Dactylis glomerata. Taxonomy (NCBI): domain Eukaryota; kingdom Viridiplantae; phylum Streptophyta; class Magnoliopsida; order Poales; family Poaceae; genus Dactylis; species Dactylis glomerata. Next base: position 20,600 of record QXEO01001323.1, read on the forward strand.
ACTATCGAGCATAAATACCCCCTTTTGGAGTCACTAGCAACTACTCAGCCAAGATAGCTACTAACAACGGAGAGCATACAAGATCATAAACAACATAGAGATAACATAAGATATATTTCAGTATAGCAACTCAATCATAACACCAATATTCATCGGATCCCAACAAACCAAACATGTAGAATTACATAACGGTGATCTCAATCATGTAGGGCAGCTCATGAGAGCTAAACATGAAGCACATGGTGGAGAAGACAACCATCTAGCTACTGCTATGGACCCATAGTCCAAGGTAGACTACTCACTCATCGCTCCGGAGGCAAGCATGGCGATGAAGAAGACCTCCGGTGGTGATTCCCCTCTCCGGCAGGGTGCCGGGAAGAGCTTCCGGACCCTCCCGATCTTCGGGTCGACGGCGGCGGCGATCGCGATGTGTTCTGGAAAATTGATCGGGTACTTAGGTTTTTCCCGTCGGGGGGTCTTTATAGGCGAAAGGGCGATGTCAGAGGTGGCCCTAGCCCTCCTCACACCATGGCGGCGCGGCCAGGGCCTGGGCCGCGCCAGCCTGGTGTGAGGGCGGCCTGTGGCCCCTCTCCTACTTCTCTTCGGATCTCTGGAAGCTCCCGGACAAAATAAGACTTCAGGAACTTGTTTCGTCCAATTCCGAGAATATTTCCTGTGTATCACTTCTGAAACACAAAAACAGCAGAAAACAGGGAACTGGCACTGTGGCAACTTGTTAACAGGTTAGTTCCGGAAAATGCATAAAAGTGCCACGAAGTGTAACGAAACAGTAGGCAAATGGTGTAAAAACAAGCATGGAGCATCAAAAATTATAGATACGTTGGAGACGTATCAAGCATCCCCAAGCTTAACTCCTGCTCGTCCTCGAGTAGGTAAGTGATAACAAAAGAATAATTTTTGAGGTGACATGCACCTACACAATCTTGATCATATATGTAAGCATTTGTGAGCTAGGATCATAAGAACTTAAAACATGGGCATGAAGATATAATCTTGACAATAAGAAACTTAGCAACCATGTTGTAAACATGCAAATGAACACAAACAAAAGATCATGAAAATGAAACAATGAAAGTCAAATGTGTGTTCAAATCATAAGGAAAAACATACAAATGGTTTTCAGCTTGTCCTTCATAGAGAGCAAAACATAAATGCATAGGACACCTTCAAGTTTAAGAGGGCGACTAGATACAAATAATTTAAGAACAAGTGAAACCAACATCATGAATCAATCAATGAAAACTTTGGGACAATGCACATTATACTAAGAATGACAACTATGCTCTCTTAATGGTGCATAAAGAAAGAAGGTGGTGACTCAACATAAAAGTAGAAGAAAGGCCCTCACAGAGGGAAGCAGTGATTGCAAGTTTTATAACCTTCAAAAATTATGTTACTTACCGGCTTTGAGCTCTCATTGCCCCCATCATAAGCATCTTGAATGGTTAAAGTTAATGCGAGAACAATTATGATGCATATGCTTGACAAATCATAAGTTGAAAACCTCGTGTCCCATGAATACGAGTACCCAAACCTCATGCTACTTTACTTAGAGTCCCAAGCAAGGCTCTTGTCATTGTAAATATATGCATATCATTGAGAACCGCCAATGGGGTACCTCCATGCCCGATGACATGGAACAAGCCCACACCAAAATGACAGGACAAGCAGACAATGAACACCTCGACATCTCTTTTATTTGTCATTTGTTTAGCTTTTTATTGTGAGATGCGTTGTCGAATGTTCACCATGGGTATGCTGCAAATTCCCACCATGAATTATGCATGGCTTAGATTGGCGGCCCGGTGTTTCCCTAACACATATACAAACTCCATGATCCCCACAAGATTCCCAATTCATTTCACACCACGGGCATCCATAAACAAAAGATCACGATATCAACTCAAATAAGAAGTGCAATGTTGAAAGCTTGCCCATGACTGCATGGCTGGGCTAGTCTCCAACTTACAACTTGCAAGCATAACAACTCAACATAAGAGACTGATCACTCTAAGATTTACACATATATCTGAACCTTGCAACCATAAAACTTGTCTGTTTTACCTCATTTCTACCAGTGTTGCACCAACATTTTACATCATTGATCCTTTGTCACAGATCAGTGCGCCAAGGCACTTAAATCTACAAGTCAGAGTAATTCAAACCAAAGACCAAGCCACCAGGAATGGAGGAGTACATCTTGGAGGAGCAAGAAAAGCAAGCACGGCAGAAAGTGGCTGTACGGCACAAGAAGACAGGAAAACGGCAAAAGCAGAAAAGCCGCTGCCGCCACCAACTTCCCACTACTCCTCTACGCCGCAGCAAGAATGCACAAAAAGTCTTTAAAAGGAGAGGTCCAGGTTCACTCCCACCATATATCCATCTCTCACCTCGCATCCACAGCCACTCCATCCATCCACCACTCCACCAAAACCTTCCTCCTCCAGTCCAACACAAAAAACTTTTCCACC
>QXEO01001324.1:0-16999 GCA_007115705.1 Dactylis glomerata
TCATGCAAAGTGCTTGGTGCTAATATGGTGAAGGTTAATTTGATGTCCTTTGAGATCTGTCACCGATCTACTTTTTTGATCTTTAATTTTGTCTATGCAGAACTTGTGTGCGTGGATTGCCCGGTATAGGGATGGAATAGTTGAGGAAAAGAGAAGGAGAGAGAAATTAGCTAACCGTTCAAAAATTAGAAGAGAAAAGTAGCTATATTAACATCTCAAATAAATTTAATAATTAAAATTTAAAAAATAATAGTCTAATATAATAGTTTAAATTCAAACAAAAATAATAAACCTAAGAGTCAAATAATAAAAATAATAAATGATTGAGAGGAAGGTCAAACTGAGGTTACACGAGACTTTCGACTGAAAGTTGATTTTTTTTCACTCCCATTGCAACGTACATGCAATTTTCCTATACATAGTAAATTATGAATTTTAACTAGGCTTTCAGCTGACTTCCTTGCATTATAATTTATCAAAATTTTCGGTAGTTTATAGGTGTCCTGTAGTGTTTTTATTCCTTCTCCTTCACAATATTTTTCCATTGCACAATTTATTGCTATATTTCACCATGCACCGCAAGTAGCGAGTGAATAGATGATTTAGACCAATGAAGGTTGTTCAGAGATGGTGAGGAGATTACAAGTAGCAGTGGTTGCAATTAGCAGCTGTTTTCTTCTCAACTTCTTTGTTAATTGGTTTTCTACTTAAAATTGGGATGTTGTGAACTGTTTTACCAATGATGCTAAGATAAGCATTTCAACTAATTGTTCATATCAGTACCCAGGCAACTGTGCAGTGATTAGTCTGATTTTCCAAACATAATATCAAGAAATAATATCAATTAGCTGGTTGTCTCGTTGCAACGCACGAGCATTTAGCTAGTAGCAGTAATCCGTAATTTATCATGAGTCCGGACTGTCAGTCACTTCATACGCATTCATTTTCTACTAGGAATTACTGTTCTGATGACCGCTTGGTTGGGCACTCAACTACCGAAGGAGGGACCTTCAGAGTGCAAGCTTTTGATACGAATGTATATAACGTGCACTCGTCTGAACTGAACGCATGCGCCCTCCTTGTGGAATCTCGAGGTAAAGTAGACATTAGATTACCATGCTTTAGGACTACTAAATGGAGTATATTCATTGGTAGCACCGATGCAACTGGCAGCTTTCCCGGAGAACCACCGCTGGTTTTGCTTTTCTGACCTGTTTGAACCTGCCCTCGTGGGAAGATTCGAAATCCATCTAGTATTAACCAAAGCTCCGGGCACTTACAAAACTGTACAACTTGCATAAATCAAGACTAAACTAAAGAAGATAGTACTGGTTCTCACGGAATCCCGAGGAGGTAACCAGATCACATCCCCAACTAATTAACATAAGAAGATAATTGAGCTGCATGCAAGTCCTGATGAAAAACTTGGTGCCACTAAGCAGCCTTGCAGTTTGCGAGTTAGTAGCCACATCAGAACAGGGTGACTTTGTAACTGTGTTACTCTACATATTTTGCGCAAGGTGCCCCCAAACTGTTGATGACACATGTTGCTTCAGTAGGGACTGCTCTTTGACTTCCAACCATTCCTCTGGATCTGCATCCATCAGTTTCCAACGTTGTGTAACACTCTGCTTCTGCATCCATTCTCGTCTTAACAGGTAATCTCAAGTGTGTCCCTTGATAAATTGCGAGTACATATTTCATCCTCTTTCTTGTCTTAACCTTTCTTAATTCATACCTAACTTGCACCTGCTGATAATACAAGGATGTGTTCGGTTCTGGAACCGGGGAGGACGGAATGGAATGGTTCCATTCCTAGGGCATGAAATGGTTCTGACCCTGTGTTGTGTTCGGTTCGGTTGGCGGACATGCCACCAATGGCATTGGCGGCAGGCCCTTGCTTAATCTTGATTAATTATTCCTAATCTTGATTAATTATTCCTAATCTTGATTAATTATAATTAATCTTGATTAATTATTGCTAAACTTGATTAATTAGAAGGAGGCACTGTGCCATTCCACCTCGTCCGGCCGATTTGGCCGGATCGGTCCGTTCCGCATCTGGGAGGAATATTCCATTTCGGAGGACTAGTTGGTTCCGTTCCTTCTCTCCAACCGAACACAGGAATTGGTCCTAGGGACGGAAACCGACCCGTTCCATTCCTCCTAATTCCAGAACCGAACACACCCCAAATGCAGTGGAACTCTCCTGATCCGCTTTACTGTTCGTTAGACTGCTTAGCAAAAGAGATCCTGTTGGAATGGAACAATTTGTATGAAAGTATCCCGCTCTGCTGCAGCACTTTAATCAACATAGATGTATTCAGGTATTATTATCTCCAGTTCTTATAGCTTAGTTCAGCTCGAAATACCCTAGGATTCTCTCAAATAGCTTTGTTTCAAGGGTCACACTTACTTCAGCTTCTCCTTTTTCACTCTCCTGTAGTGAGGCTTTCTTTTGATGACTGGCTGTTAATCTTTGTTATCTGTTCTGTGCATCGGCCTATTGAACCAGTTACTTATCATTCTCCTGGGCTTGGTCCATCGAGATCTTAAAGTGCTGATGGGTTGATAAAGATATGAAGATTCGTTGGAGCAACCTGCTTCTCGAGATGATTGCTGTTGACTGTTGTCATCGAATGTTTATTTTGTGTTGAACACTTTTTTCTAAGGTAATAATCATACTATTATTAAGATCTTGCATCTTGGTTTCCATGGCACTACTCTTACTACTATGACTTTTTGTTATTGCGACTCCTATGGTATCGTGTCCAATTACATTCGTGATTTAAACAAGTACCATGCCTGAGGAGTAATCGGTAGGCATTAATCATTTTTTTTAGAATGAACCCTGGAAGGTGCATCAGCTTTTATATAGAAGAGAGATGCCAAGCTCGCAGATTACAACTGCCCTAGACCGGCAAAAGTGCTGCAATAATCCCTTAACCTAACCCCTACTCTCCCGGCAGCCACCAGTCCGGCATGGGGTCACGAAACCCAAATGCCTCGCCCCGAAGAAGACCAGCCCTTCTCCAAGACTCCTTCCTAATGAACTGACCCACCACGTGGGCCGAAGGCGCCACCCCTGTTGAAAACTACATCATTTAGATGTTGCCAATGGCACCAAAAGACGAGTGTGATCGCCGTTCACAGATCTTTCCTTTCTCGGCAAGGGGCCATCTGAGATGTGCACCAGCCGATCAGGCCAGATTCCAGCTATGGCTCGCACTCACCCTTCCCCCAATGACGGAGGACACCCGCCCAGAGTTCCCTCGCCAACACGCATGCGAGCAAAAGGTGTTGAATGGACTCAGGCTCCTGGTCGCAGAGAGGGCAGGCCGCTGGATGGTCCGACCCGCGTCTGCTCCAATGGTCCGCGGTCCAACACCTGTTGCGAGTAAGCAACCACGCAATGACTTGCAGTTGTAGGATGCTCTCGATCTCTAAATATGACCGGAGATCTCTGCTCAGATCGAGCCCGTGAAGAAGGCTTTGTATGCCGATCTTGCGGAAAAACTGCCATCCGCCTCCCAGGCCCATCTGTGCACATCAGTTACTTCTGGGTCTAGCTGGACAGCGGACACCCTCTCCCACAAGGCGAGGAACTCGTGCAGCGACTCCGCCCCCAGATCGGGGCCATAGGCATTCATCATTCGTAACTGTAACTAACCGGATATGTTCTCCAGGTTCTGTAAGTTAGATACTTAGTAATTATCTATTTGATGGACTCTTATTTGCGTAATCAAGGGAACCAGAATAACATGTGGAACTGACGAAATCATATGGAATATGGAAAGAATGATTAGTCAAGAGTTGATATTTCAATATCTTGTGCTGTTACTGAGCTTTTATACGGACGGCCTAAGACAAGTTTTAACTAAAGCCAAAGTAGCAAAACGAGTAGTAGCATATTAGCTTCATCATCCACATCAAATGCACTGCCGATCCGTTATAGTTACAGCATTGTCTGAAACCATGAGTCTTGCTTGGATTACCATGAGACCATCCATTCCCCCCCCCCCCCCCCCCGCGTTCAGGGTAAAAACTCGTATATCTGTATCCAAGTTTTTTACAAGTAGGTAGTGTTCTTTTGGGTTCCCGCATTCTCCCAGTGTCTAATTTGCCGGTGCTTACTCTGCTGAGCTCCATGGCGCGCTGACATCACGATATCAAGAAATAGTTGTAGCTCGCTTTTCTTTTATGCTCTTTAATCAGCATATGTTTGCTTTCAATGCAGCAAAAGTTTTGCGGGTCGGTAGCTTGTGCTTGTACCTGCTGATTGAAGTGATCCTATGACGTGTGGAGATAGGAAACTGTTTGAGTTAACACAAACTGCTCTTCTTCCTTCTGCAGCCTTCGGTCAATGAGTTGAGCCCTCTTTGGGTATAGTCTGCACCCCTAATGAAAGTTGTAATTCGTAGCTCATTTTCCTCAGGGCTGCTGACCAAACCACCTTCTCCACCCTTCGCCTTTTTCTAGGTTTAACAACATAGAATATCTCTGTATTTTCCCTGGTGATTAACAAATAATTCTCTGTTACTTTCTCCAGAGTAGTACTTTTCATCTCCCACGGCCTCACTACGCCGAGATCTTGAAATAGTGATGGTTTGATCATCAGAACAAGCTACAAGATGATTATGATTGATTTTATGATCAGTAGTGTATTCATTGCTTGAAGAAATACACCCGAGGTAAGAAGTGCAGTTGTACGTTAGATCTTGCAGCTTTGCTTCCATCATGTTACTGAAATATGTCATCACTGCTTGTTGGCTAGCATGGCAGACTATGATTAGAGCTGGTGACCTAGAATGCTTTGAAGCTGTTACCATTTGAGCTACTCGAATACAACACGAACCCTTGTAGTCCATAATAGAAGTTGGAGTACCAAGAAAATCTGGCCATTAATATGGAAGGGTATTTCAGGTGTTTTTGTCCTATGAATGGCTATTACCTTTAACCCATAATTCGACCGCTTCCTCTTCTATAGACAGAACTGCTTCCCACGTGCCTTCGCCTTGATCGTGTTAAGCAGAGAAGCGACAAAAGGCTGAATGTTGTCGAAGATGACTGCGTTACGGGGATTACCAGTCCACCACGCCATGAGCAGGATCATCGACGAGGTGCCTTTGGGCAGGGTTCTGGGGGTGGCGCGTAGCGCCTCAGCCCACCAGGTCATGAAGTCGTCTCCAGCAACAAGGGGAGTCGATGTAGATCGAATCCAGGACATAACCTCATGCCAAATCGTCCTGGCAGCAGCCAGTGAGGTAGTGCATCATAGTCTCCTCCGACTGGTCGCACAGCAGGCAGCGTGCCAGGTGTGGCAGTCCTTGCCGTACAAGCCGCTCCACTATCCAACATCTGTCCAGGCAAGCTAGCCAGATGAAGAACTTCACCCCTGGGGGTGCCCATGACTTCTAGTTGAGCCTCCAGGAACTTGATACTAGCGCTCCCTCGAAAAGGGCGCTGTAGCAAGACTTGGAGGTGTACTGGCCGTCAGTCGTCCACCACCAAACAAACCTATCCGGCTCCACGTGAGTTGTATACTGTGCAGCCGGATCCAAACCTGGACATAAAGGATCCAAACCTGGGTAGAAGATCCGTTGCCGAGCACCATAAAGGTGGACGCGCCAAATATCCTTTCCACCCTGGAGAAATGCATCTCAAGCTCATGCCATGGTCGCAAAGGATCAGTACGCATCTTCCATAGGCAACGCATCTGAAGGCTAATTGCGGTACGACTAAGGTCTGGTATGCCCAAGCCTCCAAGGCGAAGTGGCCTACATACCCTGGACCAGTTGACATGGCAGTTGCCGCCATTGGTTGAAGCCCTGCCCACCCAAAGAAAGCCTGAGAAGATCTTCTAAATATTCTTGATGCTCTTATTATCCATGCTCAACACCATGAGTTGGTGGAGCGGGATTGCAGCAAGTACCTACTTGATAAGCGTGAGCCTCCTTGCTTCAGGCGTCATTGCAACTCTCCATGTAGGTAGCCTATCCGCGATCTGGTCAACGAGATCCTGGTTCACCTCTCTCGGGAGTCGCCTGATAGCGAGAGGGATGCCAAGGTACTTGACTGGGTAGGGTTCCAGCTGGCACTCCATGACCCAAGCCGCCGTAGTGGCTACCTCCTCGGGACATGCTATGGGTGTCTCCGAGCATTTGGCAAAGTTGGTGCGCAGCCCCGACATATGCCCAAAGAGCTCCAACATGCCGCGAACTGCGTGCAACTCTGGCTCATCCGGGTGATAAAAGATGATGACATTGTAAAGTACAATGAGACCGACGTAGACAGCTCACGGCACGCTTGGTATCCTTTGCCAACAACTTGTTAAGCATATTGATGACCAACACGAATCACATCGGTGGCAAGGGGCCCCTGGTCTCAGGCCCCGCTGGTGCCAAACGGGGGTCTGGCTCGCCATGGAGCATGACCCTCATGCTCACATAGACAGCAAGATGGCAATCCATTCGCAGAAATTTCAACCGAATCCTAGCTTGTGGAGAATCTCAAAGAGGAGTCCCTAGGAGACCGAGTCGAAGGCGCGAGAAATGTGTAGCTTGAGCAGCACCCTAGGTCCTTGAGTCGTGGATGCAACACTTATGAATGAAGACGCATTTGGTTTGTATACACCAGGACTCTAGCCAAGGGTCCAGCCTTGAAGCCAAGGTCTTTGCCACGAGTTTGGCAAAGATGTGGATCGGCGTAATAGGGCGGTAATCCGCTAGAGCAGCCTCGTCGGGGCGCTTGAGGAGCAGTATCAACAGGTCTTGGTTTAGGCCCTGGAATCCTCGTCCACACAACGTGAAAAGCTTGTCGAAGGCCACCATGACTTTCCCCTTCACAGTGCCCCAACAACTCTGCAAGAACTTTGTCGTGAACCCATCCGGTCTAGGCGCCTTCCCGTGAGGGAGTCGCCTAACCACATCCTAGATGTCTGCCTCAGAAAATTTCATTTCAAGGTTTGAGAGGTCTTTGGTGCCTAACCCAAGAAAATCTAGGTCAAGCAAGAATTCCCCATCAACCGAGGTGCCCAAGAGCCCGGAACGTAGTCTCTGCCATTGCCGCGTGATCCATCCGCCTGAAGACTTGGGACAACATTCTTCTGTTGCATATACGCGGCGTGTTGGTGGAAGAAGGATGTGTTGGCGTCGCCATCGCGCAACCAAGCAACCTTAGCCCTCTGACGGGCCATGGTGCTCTCTAGCGACACAAGCCCAAGGTTAGTGTGCTTGAGCCGCGAGCGGAGTGCATGCTCATCCGTAGATAGCTACCACGACTCCATCGCCACAACCAGTCTGTAGACCACCTCCACGCTGTCATAAGCTACAATTTGATACAACCAACCTTCTTATTATTCTAGCTCATCAGCTGTCTCGCGGTGCGCTTTAGCTTCGAGACAAGCCGTCGAAAGGGGTTTGGGTCCCATCGATCTCACCCCATGCGGCATCCACCACCTCCTTGAAACCATCGAGTGTCATACAAAAACTGTTCGAATTGGAACCGTTTATGGCCTACTGGTTGCGTTGAATAGTCGAGGATGCGGGGTAGTGATCCGTCACCACCGTCGTGAGGCAGCGCAATGAGCAGTTGCTCTGCAGCTCGTCCCAATCAACCGTGACACCCTGTCCAACCTCACAAGCGTTGGGACCTCCTGTTCATTGGACCAAGTGTACTACCGTCCATAGGGGTTGATCTCCTTGAGCTTGCAGTCATTCAGGAAACGCCTGAATCTGCCCATCATCCTGCGATCGAGGTTGTCGTTGTTCTTATCCGCATCCTCGTAGACCAAGTTGAAGTCCCGCAGAGGATCCAAGGACTTGGCTGGGTGGATCAAACCAAGTAGCTCATCAAGGAAGGTGATCTTATCAGCATCCTCCTATGGGCCATACACAAACGTCAACCACCAACTTGGCGCCTCCCTGGAGGGGTCACCATTGCCGTCACACTGTTAGTATCAACATGTACGTTGTGAAGCTGCACCAGCCTACTAATCCAAGCCATGATGATTCCACCTCGCTTATTGTTCGTCGGCAAGCAGAAGTAGGCATCAAAATCCACGTCTAGGTTTTCCTTAACAATATCGGAAGTTACATTTCCGGTTTGGCGATTCCCACGATGGCCAGCCTGCAAGTCTGCCCAACCCCAGCACACCAGCGCACAGGCCAACTTGGGCCTCAGGCTCAGCTAACCCAGCGGTGGGCTGCAACTAGGGAGTGCTTGGCTCGTTGGCACCGCGGCGCTTCCCTTTTCCTTTGCGACCCGGTCGCATCCCACTTTTTCTCCTTTTCCAACTGTCATGCGTGTCACGACGAGGCAGCGTTTGCAGAGCCCACCTCGACACCCGACGATAGTAGGCGAATTTCAGCGGCACGTGGGCCACTGCCAGCGCGGCCGTTTGGGGAAGTGCGCGAGCCGTTGGAGCATCTCCACCAGCGCTCCCAAAACGCCTCTCAATCGTGGGCCGGCGCTATTTTTGGGCCCAGGGCCAAAATTGGTGCACCACCGGCGAGCCCAATTTCATACTGGCGCGGGTTGGATACCAAATAATTAGCCGGTGATCCCGCACCGGCCCCTGCGCGGCAGGAGCCTATCGGTAGCGCCGGCACCTCGCGCCACGTTAGAAAAACGCCCTCGGCCCCGCTTGGCAGACAAAATTCTCCCCCCAAAATCCTATCCTCGCCCGCCGCCCACCCTCCGGAGCGACAGCCGCCGCCAATGAGGCGCCCCTCCCTAGCTCCCCTCCTGCTCCACCGGCCAAAAAAATTGCTCTGTAGGCCGCCGGTGCAACCCCGTCGCCGGCAGGCAAGGTTTCTGTCGGCTCTGCTGCTGATAGCGGTGGCGTACTCACAAGCGACTCCCCACTCCACCCGCAAGGTGTTCGGCCGTTTGCCGAGCCGACGGCTATAGACAGCGACGACGAGCTTATGATGGAGGTGCTGCAAGAGGATGAAGCGGAAGCCGCCGCCCATCTACAACGATGGAATATGGGGTTTGCTTTCCTCCTGCAACTCTGGCAACAGATGAACGACGCCGTTCCCTTCCGGGGCGGCTCGGTGCCTGGGAAGGCGCCGAACAAGAATTGCCAAAGGGACGTCAGCGCCCTCCTGCTATACTCCTACTATTTTGCAGATGATGCAATAAATACACCGAAGGAATTTCGTCAGCGCTTTAGGATGAACAAGGATTTATTCATGAAGATTGTGCAAGGCGATTTAGGATGAACAAAAAAGATTGCACCGGAAAGTGGGGATTCATGTCCGTTCAGAAATGCACAGAAATGCACGGCCGTCCTACGGTGCATTGCATATGGAGCTCCGCCGGATACTTCAGTCATAGTATTGTTTCTTCAAAAATGGCTGAGTCGACATCTACAGATAGTGTCTTCAAGTTTTGTCGTACAGTTGTGGAAGTGTTTGGTCCAACCTATCTGAGACAACCAAATGAAGAAGACACAACCCGAATCCTTGCACAAAATGCAGCGAGAGGATTTCCTGGGATGCTTGGTAGCATCGATTGTATGCATTAGGCTTGGAAGAGTTGCTCGTTTGCTTGGCAAGGGCTGTACAAAGGTCGCAATGGGGAGTACAGTCTGATCCTTGAAGTTGTCACCGATCACGACCAGTGGATTTGACATTCTTTCTTTGGGATGGCGGGAACACACAATGACATCAACATACTGCAACGATCTCTTGTGTTTGCAAGACTGATGGAGGGACATTCTCCTCCGGTTAACTTTGAGATCAACGGAAACACTTACACCAAAGGGTACTATCTCGCCGATGGTATCTATTTTTCTTGGGCTACATTTGTGAAGATAATTTTTGGGTCAACTTTGGAGAAGCAATCTTGTTTTTCCAAGTGTGAAGAGGCAGCTCGGAAGGATGTCGATCGGGCATTTAGTGTGCTTTATGCGCATTTTGCCATTATCAGGTATCCAGCTCTTACTTGGTCAGAATCTCAGATGTGGGAGGTGATGAACTGTTGTGTGATCTTGCACAACATGATTATTGAGAGGGAGCGGGCTAAACCAGATAATAAACTTGCATACGACTACATAGGTCCTCTTGCACAACTTGATGACCAGGTGCCTGCTTAGTTGACTGCTCTCATCGCCATGTATATGGAAATCCGCAACGCCGAAGAGCATCATTGACTTCGGGCTGATCTAGTCGATTGCCACATGTTTAATTTAAATTTTATGTTTGAATTTTCTATTTGAATAAGGTTTATAAGAAACTATTTGTTTGTGTAAACTATGTAATATTTCTATTTAATAAACATATATGTATTGCTATTTATAAAAAATTAACCGTTATCTCAATTTTTTGGGACCGACGTTTTGGGGTCACCAGTGTGGGAGCCCAGCCCCAATTTACAAGAAGGGCATACCGGCGCTCCCAAAACACTCCGGCCGGCGCTCCTGCCGGCTACAAATTTGGGAGCACCGGTGGAGATGCTCTTAGCGCTAGCGCCGCCGTCGCCGCCTGGGAACATGCCCGGCGCGCCAGGCGAGTGGTGGTAGTGGCGCGTGGCCGGCCGTGCCGGTGCCGAGCTGCTGCCGCCCCGACCATTGCCATCCGAGTGGGGCGTGGGCAGAGGGCTACTGTAGTCCACCATCCCGGCAACGTGGACAAGTAGCGGGTACACTTGCGTCTTCACACACGGTGGGATGACACGATCTGCCGCAGCCGTCAAGTCCATCGCCGACGGCGGCTCACCGGGCACGACGACGTGAAAGTCCACCTCGCTAGGGATCGTCTCAGGGTCCAGGCACCAGGCGGACAATCTGAATGTCCCAATGTCCGCACGGCTGTGGATCAGCGGGTCAAGGCGCTTGACCCATGCTGCCGGCGTTAGCATGGCCTCTGCGGCAGTGAGACACCAGACATTCGCCGGGAGTCCTTGGATCTCGATGTCAGCGCGCACACACATCCTGCCAGACGCGGCATGGGCGACTGAACGAACTCCTCGCGGAGCACCCTACTCCTGATCTCCAGGATGCGAAGTAGACGAGGAACTCCTCCGGTGCGTGCTTGTGGACCGAGAATGATCCATGGGCGAGATTGTGGGGATGTCTCCAACGCATCTCCACCGTTGTCACCACGCGGCGCGCCTCGACGTTCACGGCGAGCAGCGCGCATTCCAGCGCAGCCTCAGCGGCGTCAACCTCCAGCATGCGCGGGAAGACGCAAGTCTCGCGCGCCAGCGCGTCACCAGGCGTCTGTGGCCGGGTCGGGTCCTGCGGCGCCAGGGGAGCAACCTGCGTGTCGGCGCCCCGGTGGCTGCGCGTCGCATCCATGGTCCTGGGCGGCAACAGGGCGACCGGAGCCACCGTGCGCACCTCCTGGACATCAAGTCGCGGCGTGGCAAGTGCGGCGCGTCCTGGCGCGCGGCAGCTTGGCGCGGGGCGGCCTGGCCACCCTGGCGCCCCACCTGCTGTGCTGTGCGAGACAGAACTGCTTCCTAGCTACTCTATACCAGACCTGCATGCACCATCGCTCATGCCGCCACTGACGCCGGGGCCGTGGCCTGTGGCCACCGCGTCACATTGCACTTGTGCGATCAGCGCCCCACCATTTCCTTTTCGACCAACCGACGGGTGTATTGTATCCGGCTACTTATCACGTACAGACCATGACGGAAGAACTTAAGGCGGCAATTCAGGCTGGAAAGCATAACGTAGAAATCAATCTGGTAACCGCAAAACTCTTAATTAAAAAAGGAAGCCATGGCGCCGCGATCATGTTGAAGAAGGCATATATGCATCACATTAAGCATATGAATGAATTAAATTATATCACAAGCCATTTTTTGACATGTCACGAATTATACAGCAAGGTTTCTCTAAAAAAACATACAGCAATGGACCATCGACCAGAACGGAGCCATGCCGGCAAATCGGGATCGGATTAGATCCTACTGTAGAACCTCTGAACCTGGATACTGGGTAGTTACTGTTTTACCCCTTGAAACCTGGTACTCCCTAATTTTTGGCACTGGTACTCCTTGATACTTCTACTGGAGTACCGACTATCCTTAACCGCTAGATTGGACCAAATGGAAGGTTAATATTAGTTTGAGGGTACCGGAAAAGTCCTCATTTAGGATGCTATGCAGCTGCCATTTAACGGCCCTCCAATGAAGTAAACAGACTAACCTTGTTCACATAAAAAACAAAATAAATGTCAATCCACAAACACAAAATCGTAAAGGCATTATTTTTCTTTAACACACACCAAAATGCGTGGTGTTTTATGTTAGAAGAACGCCAAGGTGGCTCGAATCCTACAACACAAAAAAAAAAAACTGAAAAAAAGCCAGAGAGCTACGCTTCAAAATACAAGAGTAAAAGCTAAGAACTGAAGTTGTACATGTTCTGGTTCATGATGATAACGGGTGTGTTGCCCAAATGAAACAAAGTTGTGTCAATATCTAATTCATCTACAACTTTCTTACTACACAATCTAGCACAAATAATCCAAATTCTTCATGAAAATTCAAATTTGACTTTGGAGAAAAAATGCTGAAGATAACTAGGGCAGAAATAGCCAATCAAGTCTTATTTTTGTTGACAAACTGATTGGGTTTCCTTGCTTCTAGGCTAGCGTGTGAGAAATCAATTATTGTTGGTGATATACAATAAATCAATTTCTTGCAGTAAAATAAACAGAGCCAAAGGGAAATGTAGGTAAGCTACCATGAAACAAATATCAATTTGCTAACTCACGATTTGATACCTCAATACATTACCATACCACTGTTCAAACAACATGATGGATCCTTTTACTGCAGTAATAAGTCAGATATTTATAAGCTGTGTATGCACTTGCCTACTTTGAATTCATTTCCAACCATTGTATATCTTAAGAATTCAGAACAAGTTCCTTTACTGTTCTGGACATCTGCCAGCATACATGCCGCGTAAAATATTGGGGTTCCCTAGCTTCAGTACCTGATCTTATTCAATATGTAACTGCAAAAATAAATGGCAATAACTGTGATGTTACTTTTCATAATGTTAATCTAGCCAACCTTGTTAATTTTCAAACCATCTTACTAACAAACTGCGTGTTCATTGCAGCCTGCAAAGTTGCTATTCTGTGAAGAAATGGCTTGGTACTTTTAGTGGATCTCCCTCGAGTTCATTTGATGGCAGTTGCCTTAGAACCTTTTGTTGGATCATGCATCAGAAAGTTGCAAGAAATCATTGTGGAGCATGCCGTACTAATTCTCGGTGTAGAAGAAGAGCTCAAAGAACTCCAGGGAACAATAAAACAAATACAGTGCTTCCTTAATGATGCTGAGCAAAGGAGGATACACGAGTCAGCAGTTAACAATTGGCTTAGTGAGCTAAGAGATGCTATGTATGATGCTGATGATATTGTTGACTCGGCTAGATTTGAAGGAAGCAAGCTACTAAGAGATAACCCATCATCATCAAGAAACTCAACTGCATTCTGTGACATTTCGTTCTTATCTTGCTTTCCTGGTATTCAGAGGCGTCATGAAATTGCTGTCAAGATCAGAGACCTCAACGACAGAATTGAGAGGCTCTCAAAGCATGGAAACAGCTTTTTACATCTTGGTGTAGCACCTTCTGGCCAAGGTCCAATATCCAAACAGAGATTAAGTTCCAAGCTTGTACAACCCAACCTTGTGGGGAAGGAGATTATACAGTCTAGCAGGAAACTGGTGGAGTTGGTGCTTGCACACAAGGAACATAAGGATTATAAACTTGCTATTGTTGGAACTGGTGGAGTTGGTAAGACAACACTAGCCCAGAAAATATACAATGATCAAAAAGTGAAAGGAAGCTTCAACAAGCACGCATGGGTTTGTGTTTCCCAAGAGTGTAATGAAGTTAATCTTCTAAAAGAGATCCTCAGAAATATCGAAGTGCATCAAGACCAAGGTGAAACCATATCAGAGCTCCAGAACAAGATTGCGGAAACAGTTGAAGGCAAGAGTTTCTTTCTTGTTCTAGATGATGTGTGGAAGTATAAAGTATGGATCGATCTACTAAAGGCTCCACTGTGTCATGCAGCTACATCAGTGATTTTGGTAACCACGAGAGATGATAGAATTGCAATGAATTTACGTGCAGGGCATACCCATCGAGTTGATCTCATGTTAGAAGAGGTGGGGTGGGAGCTACTTTGGAAGAGCATGGATATTGATGAAGAGAAAGAAGTGCACAATCTTAGAGACACTGGGATCGAGATTGTTCGTAAATGTGGCTACCTCCCTCTTGCGATCAAGGTCGTCGCGAGTATTCTGGCAAGTAAAGACCAAACACAGAATGAGTGGCAAAAGATTCTGAACAAAATTGGTGCTTGGTCTGAGAGCAAACTTCCTGATGATATAGAAGGAGCTTTATATCTCAGCTACGATGAGTTACCACAACATCTCAAACAGTGCTTTCTTTATTGTGCGTTGTATCCTGAAGATACTATCATGCATCGTGATGATCTTATCAGGTTATGGGTTGCTGAAGGCTTTGTTGAGGAGCAACAAGGCCAACTACTAGAAGACACCGCAGAAGAGTATTACTATGAGCTAATCCATCGAAATTTGCTTCAACCAAATGGTTCAGATTTTGACAACACTAAATGCAAAATGCATGACCTCTTAAGGCATCTTGCTCTTTTTTATCAAGGGAAGAATGTTTTGTCGGAGACCCTGAATCATTAGGAGGCAACATTATATCTAAACTGAGACGTGTTTCAGTTTCCACCAAGAAGGATACAATAGTGTTCCCTACCATGGAAAAGCAACATCATAAAGTGAGAACTTTGATAAGGCTGACGGGGTTATCCCAAGGAATTGATCCTTCACTTTTCAAGAAGTTTTTGCATCTTCGTGTTCTAGATCTGACTAGTTCAACCATACAAACCATTCCATATTGTATTGAGAATTTGATCCATCTACGATTGCTTGATCTCGATGATACAAAAATATCTTGTCTCCCAGAGTGCATCGGTTCCCTCATAAATCTTCAGATATTGAACCTACAATGGTGCAAAGATCTGCACTGCCTTCCTTTGGCGATCACTCAGTTGATTAGTTTAAGGCGCCTAGGTCTGGATGGTACACCCATAAATCAGGTTCCAAAAGGGATAGGCAGATTGGAGTTCCTCAATGATTTGGAAGGATTTCCTGTTGGTGGTGGAAGTGACAATGGTAAAACACAAGACGGATGGAAGATGGAAGAATTGGCACATCTCTCAGAGCTAAGGCGGCTTGGTATGATTAAATTGGAAAGTGCAACTCCTTACAGGACAGATTCATTGCTGACAAACAAAAAGCATCTCAAAGTTCTGGAACTAGTCTGCACCAAACGTACAGATGAACCATATTCAGAAGATGATGTCAGCAACATTGAGGTGGTCTTTGAGCAGCTAATCCCTCCACAAAACCTGGAAGATCTATATATTGGTGATTTCTTTGGTCGAAGGTTTCCCACCTGGCTTGGTACCACCTACCTATCTTCAGTTATATACTTGATACTCATAGACTGCAATTCATGTGTGCATCTTCCACCAATCGGGCAGCTGCCAAACCTGAGATATCTGAGAATTTATGGAGCAGCAGCAGTTACCAAGATTGGGCCCGAATTTGTGGGCTGCAGGGGGGTTAATCCTAGATCCATGGATGCGGTTGTTGCTTTCCCCAAGCTCGAATCGTTGTTCATCGAGGATATGCCCAACTGGGAGGAGTGGTCCTTTGTTGAAGAAGAAGATGCAGCGGTAGCAACAACTGCTACGGAAGGGGGAGAGGACAGATCTGCCGAGATGCGAAAAGGGGAAGCCCCGTCTCCAAGGATGCAGCTGCTGCCACGCTTGAAGGAGTTGACTCTTGTCGACTGCCCCAAGCTGAGAGCTCTCCCACGACAGCTTGGGCAGGAGGCCACCAGCTTGAAAGATCTCAATTAAGACAAGCAGGCTGCTTGAAGGTGGTGGAGGACCTCCCGTTCCTCTCTGAGGTGCTTGTAATCGCGGGTTGTTACGGCCTGGAGAGGATCTCGAACCTTCCTCAAGTGGGGATTCTGCGTATAAATCATTGCCTAGGCTTGAGGTGTGTTGAGGGGTTGGGTAGTTTGCAACAGTTGTGGTTGACCGAGGATATGAAAGAGCTATCCACGTTGTGGATACCTGGGCTTCAAGAGCAGCACAAAAACCTTCGCGGTGAAGACCTGGATGTGTACGACTGGAAGTAATGCCCAGCTGTATATGACTTGAGAAGACACCAGGTATCTCCACAAACTAGGCAATTTTTTTGTTTTACAGTTATCTTCTCATTAGGTTCGCATTATGCTATGCTTTGTGTGAGGATTTTATTGTACAGTAGTACTTGTATTTGGTGGAGTACTAGTGAATTAGATTCGAGCATTCATTAGCAGGCTATCCTAGACATTATCTGGTAGTAGCATTTTTTTTTCGTTGCGCTCCTGCCATGACAGAACCGCTAGTCGCGTGCCCCCTGATTCTGATTGCAATCTCCTCCACAATGGTTGGCTGACGAGACGAATCGATGTGCCATACCCACACGGACTGGTCATGTAGTAGAACGTAGTGGTTAGGCTGCTCACTTTAGCTACCCATTTGATCGTGTTGAACGGTTGATCAACCAGCGATTAGGTGCAATCTGTACAACCTGGACACCAACGATAATGGTGCTGACTTTAGGAGGTTGGACCAAAAGCTTTGAAGCTAAACAGATTCCCTAATTGTCTAATTCCAGCTCATGTCTGTGTCTCCCGCCGTTGCTTCCTTCCCTCACTTGCCTGTTGTCTCTGCAAACGACTTTGCATCCTCGTGTGTCCCCAACGTCCCGTGCCAGCTGTTCTCCAAGGCGTGCTCACTGACTAGATTCCCCACGAAGAAAGGAAAATACTCCGCGGGAGTAGAAAACTGCAAATTGGGCATTTCTTTTCTGTCTCGGTTACCTGGTCTTAAGTTCCAATACCTGGATTTCAGAGTTGCTGCCCTGTTGGATT